>JASANG010002823.1:0-98214 GCA_030248215.1 Enoplolaimus lenunculus | reverse complement strand
GGGGTAACGATTTGTCGGATAACGGTAAAAATAACCAGTCCTGCTGAAATCAATAACAGCTGCGCTTGATCTCGATTTCTGTTACGGGCCCATGTTACTTTGATGGGCATAGCGTTTTTCGCCGGAATTCGAGTAAGTTTAAGCTTTAGACTAATTTTTTACTTTAGCTTAGGCGTAGACCTAGGCTTAGTTATAGAATTATGTCTACAATGAGACTTTGGCTTAGGTATACGCTTATACTACTGTACGCTCCTTAAAGTCACACTGGACAGGTTTCCTTAGGCCAAGAGTTAAAATAAGATGGCATATATATGCTAACGAGGCTTACACTTAGGCATATGCTACTTGCACTGTCTTCATACGTAACATTGGCCAGATTCTAAATTCGGGTGACAAATTATTTTACACTAAAAATTTTTACATATCAAAACTAACAGCCTTTAAATTATGTTTTAGTCATATTGCAGTTAATGTCGAATCTTAACATACGATAATCAACTTCCAAAGAGTCAGTATAGACATGTATAAGTCTTAGGCTAAAGTAGTTATTAAGCACTGTTTCGGTCCATGTTATAATCATAGAGGCCAAGCCACTGAGAGACCGAAGGATGGAGCACTTAGCGTTCTAACCTTAGAGATTAAGAAGGTTAATCATAGGTTTTGGGCTAAGGTTAGAACTAGGCTTATGTTTAGGCTTTCGTTTAGGTTTAGGTGTAGACTTTAGTAGGCAGGCCTCTATAGTTAATATAAATCCTTTTTCAATCCGGATTACTGTAAAGGCGATGAATTAACAAATTCCCAAGACGAAAAAGACAACTGCTGCGAAAGACTGCGATATAAAATAGGAAGTTTTCAATTTTTAACTTTACATCTAAAGTACCAAATCAGGAACCACAACCAGCGATATTGGGTGCTCGTCCTAAACACATTAATGAATCTAATGGCGTAGTAGCCGATACAAAACGAAGGAGGTCATCCACCGATACGGGTGCGCGATATGTTACACCCAAGGGGGTTGGCAGAAAGGATCCAGCCCCCCTGGGAAAAATTTTGGCCACTCAACACGATTTTCTCTCCGCGGCTTGTAAGTCATTGAAAACCCTTGGATACCCCTCCTGAAAATTTTTATTCCCACCCCCTGAGCAAGGTGATTTGGCTAGTCTGTATGTTACCTTTAAAAAGAGTAATGAAATTCTGAGGGGTGTCTGTTCGTCTTTAGCTGCGCCTCAATTCAATGTCTTATGAGACTGAAACTTACAGAAACAATTAGGATTTCCCCAACTATTTGACACTGATCTGGCATATGCGTTACCATTGTCGCGAAAATCACATAACATTCTTCGCTTGGACGAACCAACGATGGCCCGAATATTAACGCTAAATTGCGAACTTCCATCTGAAAATAACCCATAGTCTCTAATATGAAAAATATTATTTCTAGTTTAATACAGTATTGTCATATACAGAGTTAATAGTTGACCGGGTAAGAAAAGTTTGATGCCGACAGAGAAACCCAAAACAAATGTCATATACAGCTGTTCTCAAGAGATGCGTGTAAAATACACTGAGACAGTTTATTTTTCTAAATACAGTTTGTGGAACATTTTCAATTTGAGACATAACTTCTTCTCACACGGACATTTTTTGTTTCTTGTGTTATCTATTTTCTTTCAAACCAAGATTACAACAATAGTCACTTAGATGCGCACCATTTCCACTCAGCTATAGGAGTCGCTTAAAGCTTGAGCCCGGATGGGGCCATACATGTCTTGTGATGACACTGTATTACGCGTAATTATTATACGTAGCACACGACGTTTTGTTTTGCGTATATGTAGTAGACCAATCTTATTCAAACACAATTACCAATTGGCCTAGGCCCGTCTATAGCTATTTTGCGTAATAGCAGTTTCGCCTAGATTAAAACTGCTATTAAACTTATAGACCATACTTGTATCAAATTTTATTATTTGCACAAACAACATATCGTTATCCAATCAACGTTGGTTCTGCAATACTGTTGTTTTACTATATATCACAATTGCTATTTGGCCTAGGTCAAACTGCGATTTGCTTCGAATAGCAGATTGACCTAGGCCGATTAGTAATTGGTGTAAATAGCAGATTGGTTTACGACATATACACAATTGGCAATGTATTTGTTCATAGTATAGTATAATCTATAAGAGAAGAGGTTAAAATTCGTTTAATTTTCTCGCATTTTTGTATAATTAAAGGTAGAACGCCCCACATACGTATTTTGGGCACTGTTTCAGCTGTTTTGTTTTAAATATGCAAATTAGTAATAAAAAGTTTATAGCTTTAAATAGAAGATTGTATAGATTTAGTTTATACATTGTCCAGTTAAATTTCAGTTGCGCTGTTACATTTTTTTGAGTAAAATATGTTGTTGTTGTTGGTTGCAGATATTGCAACCAACTTCACTAGCTTTACCTTATTAATAGCGCAATGTTGAACAACTTTGCATAAATGAATCAACAGATAACGTAGTGTTTCGAAATAACTTCGTGGAAGCAGTTGAATCTGAAATTGAACGAAACTTCAGCCGGACTGTCTCAATCCTTGTTCCCGTAACGGTAACGCTACGCATTATGATTATTTTAATATTGGTCAGGGCCTTACATCAATGTACATGGATTGCCGTATCATATTGCACGACAATTTGTAAACAAAACTTTTTCACTTGTTACCATGTTCGACGTCGCACAAGTATAGCGCAACACAACTTGTGGCTGCTTAGAGGCCTTTTCGGTATCCACCACCAGTTGGCGTTTGCCCAAAAATGGTTGACTTAAAAGTTTTTTTTACATATTTATGCTTTTCTCATTACCGCCTTTGATCATTCCACGCCCAAATTTGAATTTTTGAAAAATTTGATTTTTTAATTGCTAAAAAAGTTAGACAAATTGTATACCATTTGACGCAACTTTCGGAACCGGGTGTTCAAAACGATGGATTGCTAATCATATCCTCATAGGTTAGGACCATTCGTGCGAGCTCATCTAAAGAAAATCCGAAAATAGGTCAAATAATGACTCTTACGATATGAGGCCATTAAAACAGTTTCTTCCTTTAATCTGGCAAAATAAAAAAAATTTCTACAGAAATTATACCAAATGTTTTAATTTCTTCAGTCGCTTGCTATGATCTTTGACACGATTAGCGGCAATAAAATCGAAATAAAGCTTATTTGTGAGCAATGGATTACGAAGTTTACGAAAGAACGCTTTGAGTAAACTGGAAACAACGTTCACGTCACGCCAGCGAACGTCTTTGAAGTCAACCTGCAACAAAACGGTGAAAATGTGAACTTGATTGTATGTAGAATATCGACTGCTCATTGGTTAAGATTGTATGAATAACAATGTGTAAATGTCAGGGTGTAACCGGATATCCGTTTCCTGTAAAAATCGATTTCCGTTTGCGGTATAAATCGATTTCCGTTTCCGTTACAGAAATAACGAAAATTGTGTTATTTTTAAGTTCAAAATTAGTTATAAATCACGTAGATATTTCGCAATTTTTCATTACAGATATGCTGCAATTGTTTCAAAATGAAATGAAAATCACAAAATTCATTCAAAATCATAATAATATCGATGCACTCGCCATTTTCTTTAAAATTATAGAAAGTTCAGTGAATATTTGCATACCTCAGTTGCGTTGACTAAATAATAAAACATCTTTGAAACTTTTACACTTCAGTATCCGTTTTCCGTTTGCGTTATTTTTACTATCCGTTTACACCCTGGTATATAAAGTTTGAAATTTTCTACAGAAACTTAATATGCATGATAATGGCTGGGTTTCTGAAAACTTAAATTTAAGTACGGCTTCGTACTTAAGCATACACAACGCAATTACTTGACCAACGGATCGTTTGTAATGGTGAAATTAATCATAAATACTTAAACCACTGACTAAATTTGATGTATTGAAGATTGCCAGTTCGGGCATATTTTAATGTTGCTCTAATTGAGATTGTAGACTCGTGGTGGCAAAACTATGCCTTCGTTATTATAACACTGTACCAAAGTTGATATATTTGTTTTCACTCAAAAAGTTAAATAGGTGTATACTTCGGTCGGCAATAAATATCGAAACGTGTCTTAATTAATTGAATTAAAAACTATTTTTTTCAGACGTGAAAACACACAACTTATTTAGGAAAGTATTTGTCATATTTAACCCTTTCTCACATGAATATTTTCTATTTCCTCTGAGACCTACTTTTATGCTAGGATTCGAACTCGGGTGACTGGCGTGGGAGGCGTATACCATCTCCACTCAGCTATAGGAGCTTGACGCTCGAGCCCGAGGGGCTCTCACGTCTTGTGGTGATTTAGTACTATGTATACGTGTTGCAATTGTTAAACACAGTGCGATATACATTATTTAACGTATATACACTGCGCCTAGTTGCCTATAGGCAACTCAATGTGAGAAGGGGTTATAGATAGTAAATTGAAAAATTTTCGCTTAACCCTTTCTCACATGAATATTTTTTATTTCCCCTGAGACCTACTTTTATGCTAGGATTCGAACTCGGGTGACTGGCGTGGGAGGCGTATACCATTTCCACTCAGCTATAGGAGCTTGACGCTGAGCCCGAGGGGGCTCTCACGTCTTGTGGTGATTTAGTACTATGTATACGCTGCGCTTAGTTGCCTATAGGCAACTCAATGTGAGAAGGGGTTAAGTAAAGCCTCAGAAATCGAGTTAATATTTGTTGAGTTTATTTTAATTCAGTTTTTAGGGTTCATAAATTTCTCTCACCCCATTATAAACTTAAGTGTTCATAAGCTCTAGCGGATCCAGACGGCCGGCGGGAGGGGAGGGGTAAGGTCTCTATCTTATCATTTTCTCCACAGAAATTTTTTGCAAAAAATATACAACTTTTACCCTCAGAAATTTTTTTATGATAAACGATGTTTCGATGCCCATGGCATATCACAAATATAGCATACAGTAACAATTGTGTTCCATAACATTTACCAAACCGCCCGGCCTCCCGGTGGAAAATTTCTGGATCCGCCGATGTTCGTAAGCTAGTTCTATTGAAATGCTTACATAATCGAATCCTTTATTAAAACACGCAATGAAATTGTTGACTGCAGCTGAATTGCCCGGAATACGATAAATGCCAACTGCATCAAGTCCACACGCTTCTAAGACTTTGACGCAAATTTGAACGACCAGTGGAACAAACTGAAAAAACAGTCAAAATATTTCGCTCAAAAACCAATCGCATTTTTGGCAAAAAACAGGTGCAAAGTTATGTTTTCAATTTATCTGTTATTTAAATGTATGTAGCAAGAGTGGATGATGCGTACTTTACCAATTTCAACCGAAATTAAAACATATATTCGTTTTAGTGCTTCTACTGGCTTACGTCATCTTTTCCAGTCGTTGGTATATTTTCGAGAAATCCACCGAACGTCAACTGCATCGGATCAGTGGTTGTTTCATCGTTGTTGCTTGCTTTGCCGTCGCCGGAACTTTCTTCTTTACTTCCAGAGCTTCCGGGCGGAACAATCGGCGTTGAAACGGATTTGCCGGCAACTTTACGAAGTTTACGCAGTCGAGTGCTGTTTGGCGTTGGTGGAGAATTATTTGTGGCTGAAACAAGAATAAAAATACTTATTGCTATAGGTTTTCAAAAAAAATCAGCTAGAAATATGATCTTGAAACTGGTCGAGATTATAAAGTAGCGTTTGCGTTGAAATATCTTGAAATATGTAGATGTCAGCTTTTCCTTATATATCGCAAAAATCACGAAACGAGTTTCTTTCGATTTAAAATTTTGAGATCAAAAGTAATACGGCGATCAACACAGAAAATGCGTATTTTGTAAGGTAGTATAGGCAGGTTGTAATTGGCTTCTTGGGTGGATATGGAGACTGACGCCACACATCCACCTTTGTTCCAGTTTTCACACACTTCGCTGGTGCTACAAGTACATAGGGGTGAGAGTGGACGCCCACGTACGGGATTCCTTGACGCTTTTGGCCAATAAATTTATCGATAGCATTAAAAGAATTCCGTTAGATAATTTTTTCTTGCCTCTTCGAAAATCTCACTATCGTCCAGTAACAATTCAAGGTTTGTGGTCCTGCGCTCACCTTTACCTGCCAACCCACTTGACACCGGAGTTCCATTTGTTGTGTCATGAGTAGCTGACGGATCGCCTCGTCTGAGGAACATCGGCAATCGGCGATGTTTCAACGATGGAGACGTTCCTACTTGAGTTGGAGCTGAACTCGATCCAGATTGAATTGAACCAGCGGATAATTTTCGTCCCGTGCTCGCTTGCCCGAATTCTGAGTTGGGGGTTCGCAGACTTGACGGTGAACATTCACTGGAACTGTTGTTGTTGTTGTTGTTGTTGTTGTTGTTGTTGTTGTTTGCTCGTTGCATGGCTTCATAGCGTTTGACTATTAACGCCATCGATGACGTCATAGTGCCATCGGGTGACTGAAAAGATAAGTTTTTGGTTTGCATGCTAATGACTATGCTATTCAGGACCAAAACTTTAGCAGTGACGAAGAGTTTGTTAACCAGTCGCTTCGTGGAAGTCTATGCGGCCAAGTAGAACATTTCCTAGCATCTGACTATGAGGTAAGAATGCTTTTTGTCCTAGTATCCGCATTTGTTTTCATAAAAACTAAAATTTCTCACAATACGTCTGCTCATAACGGGTTTTAATATTTATTTTTTTTATTACCTTAACCCCAGTACCGTGGCAAGTCCCCAAGAATCCCAGGTCGTCAGGGCTGGCTGTCAAAAATGGTCATATTTTTTGATTTTTTAACCTCAGCACCCGGTCGACGGGGGGGGCAGGTAGTCTACTGTGGCCAGTTTTGAGCAAACCAAAATTTTGTCTCTACCATTTTCTCACTTGTGATGATACAAAATTAAAAACATTTCTGCTGTTCGCTTTTGAATTAGCAGCGGTCTGGCTTAGCCAAGATTTAAAGCTACTACGTCCCGTATTTTTAAATGTGTGCAGCAGCTGTCATCAGTTGGTGATAGGTCTTGTAACTTTTGAACCACTGCAAGATGATGTTCACAATTAAGCAATTTTTTGCATTCGATGTGTTGTACTCGAGCCGATTTTGAGATCCGCAATTGTAAGTGTTCGTCTGTCAGTTTAAAAACCTACATCTAACTGGCGACAGGTGCTATACGCATTTAAGAATATAAACCTAAATAATCAAAATCCTTACTGTGATTTCAGTGTCAATTCCAGACGCCAAATGAAACGCTTCGAGCCACGACAACATCGCATTTGCATCGGGAGCTTGAAATAAATGCTCTGTTTGTGTTCCTGTTATGAGTCGAAGAACGTTTTTGCGTTTTGTACAATCGTACGCGATGTCCGAAATACAACCGTTGATTGCGATTTCAAGCGTTCCAGGAGGAATAATGTACGTCTAAAAATAAATAAAATTGATCAACGTGGTTGCAAATTTGCAACTCTAAAATATTGCTCACAAAATTCTTTTCAGAATGTTGTTCAAATTTGCATATATATATGCTGTCTCTTGTTTACAAATGAAACAATCATAACAGCTGGAACGGTGCCCAAACTACGTATGTCGGGCATTCCAGCTTTAATCATATAGAGAAATGAAGCTTGTAAACACCTTTGCAACCAGGAAATTTAGTATACGGTGCAAGGGGCAAACAGAGTGGCACGCCAACCCACAGTCAAATTTTGAAACTATGGAGTCCTACCGTAGTTACAGCACTAAATATTGAACCAGCAAAATCTCACTTCAACCAGCTCACTTACATCTTGGCCAAATCTCGGCTGTTCGTGCGACAAATACAACGTTTGCTTCTCGAGCAGCGCCCAGACTTGCGTCCAGTCGCCATCTTTTCCACCGTTGTTAGTTCCACCTTTCGTTCCTTGCCCATTGCGTTCAGGCTTTCCACCGGACTGATTGTTGCACCATAATTGGCCTAATTTTCGTATAATTTCCGGGGCGTTTAAACCTCGGGATGACGTCAGTCTCGGCGATCTTTGCTGCTGCCCCGATGGTGGAGGGCGTAGCTCATTTGCATATTGACAGTAGCCAGTCATTGAACGCGAAACAACAACAGTTTCGTCGGACGATGATTGAAACTTGTGCTAAAATTGCATAAATCAAACGAATACGATCCCTTTGCCATCTAAAGAGCAGAGTCCGTATTCTAAAATATCGGCCATGTAATCACCAGGGGGTGGACCGTGTATCTGCGCAACTGCAATAGAATAAGCTTAAGCTTTAGACTGTTTTTGTTTGCTAAGGCTTGAACTTAGATATAACCACATTCTTATGTTTAGGCTTAGGCTTACACATTCCTTGAACTACTGTTACGGTCGTGTTCTACAGTGGCCAAAATATCTATAGTCCAATAACAAAAGGGCAGTGTTCAAAGTTTCGAATCGGTACATAACCTATTAGCATGTGGAGAAACAGAATAAACTTGTATTACTACCTAAAAGCATAGAACAGTCTTCTTAAGTTACAACGGTAAATTTTACCTGCGGATACATTAAAAAAAAGAAGCTTCGATTGGAATCGAAATCGGAACTCGTTTTTAAATGGAATTCTAACCGAAAATGAACTTCTGTTTGTATTTTGGTATTTTTTATAGCATTCCACAGGGGTGGTCAGTGCAATCGTAATACTTGTCCCCCCACTTAAACAGAGGGTTATAATTTGCAAGAGGGTGCCATACCAAACTACATACAGATTCTGCTACACAATCGGGGATGGCCAAAAACGGAGGGCTTGTATCACTCACAACTTTGCCAGTTGCATACACTGCAAAAAGGGGTCAAATTGACTCTCTCCGAAATAGGCTCTACTGGATTACGCAAACCGAATCAAATTAGACTCCGCCAGACTAAGTCGCACGTTTGACTCTGGCGGAGTCTAATTTGAATCAGTTTGTGTAGTCCCGTAAAGCCTATTTCGACGATAATCAATTTGACTCACCATTTTTTTGCAGTGTACTCTTGTCTAAGAGTGATCATCCACTCTTGATGAAACTAACCTTCGTTGGATGAAGCTGACCAGTTTGAGTCGAGCTACTTTCAGCAGCCAATGAGTTACTCAATCCTGCGAATGACTCTGGACGCGGCGATCGTCTAAGATTTTCGTGAAGCATCCTAAATAAATAAAATTCAAGTTTATCGTTGTAAAGCAAATTCCAAAAAATGATAAGTTGCTTACTCCAAGCCTAAACCTTAAACGTGAAGGAAAGTGTACGATAGCTTAAACAAAGTCTGCGTTCGTTAAACAGTAACCAGCCAACGTAGTCTGTAACTGGTTACCGAACGCATAATTTGTTTTCGCTGTCGTACACTTTCTTTCACGTTTAACGTTTACGCTTGGGTTTTGACCAAAACTTAGGCTTTGGCTTACGCTTAGTGTTCATTGTTCGACATATTTAAACTGTAAGCGTAACCATTAGCTTGAATGAAGGAACAGTGTACAAGGGTCAAATTGTGAACAAAATTTCAAGCTTGAAGCCAGTTTAACAAACTATGTTGTGAAATAAAAAATTTCTGAAGCAAAATTCAGGGATTTCACATGACTTGCTTACAAGCGAGGCTGCACGTTTTCCTAGTTGGACCCACAATTTTTGTAGAGTCTACGGCCCGAATAGGGTCATAATTGACAGGCCACGGTATGGTAGACGTACGTTTGATCTTTGCCGTTGTATCCGCTTGCGTCGCTAGTTATAACACAAGATCGGGAAGCAGTTACGTTGAGTGGTGTTGCGTTTGACGCTGTTGCAAGAATATATGACGTACGTCGAGCGCTTCGAGCTATTATTAATAGAATCAAGAGTGGATGATGCATACGTCAACAACAGTATGTAATTGAGTACATTCTGCGTGGGAAAGAATGTAACAAGCGCACGTTGCGTGTATGACCTACATTCCTCTTATTTAGAAAGAGGTACAACTTGTGCAAGCCATGGCAATGTACGTATACGGTATCAAAAATGCTCCGCCTGTAGTTTAACGTAGGGGTGTTGCATGTGATAGCGACCCCACCCCAACGGGGGGGAGGCCAACAAAAACGCAACGCCAGGTGGTACATTTGGTAGCACACAAATTTCACTAGTTGCACACCATTGTCAAAGAGTCAGATCCTCAACTGTAGAAAAAAATCAACAGTTGATAATTCTGTTTTGACAAAAGTACGCAACTTGTTGGGCTTTGCGTGATACAAAATGTACTCGCTGGTTGTGTTTCGGCCTTACTGAACCCCGCTTTGGCGGCCGGGCTGATGTCCCGTTCTCGGCATATTTTAGATACAAAAAACAGCTTCATTTTGTAAAAATATAACCGGGAGAAGGATGTCGACTGCCACGAAAGTACACAGTAGTTTCTCTGTGGGCGTGAAATTTACATCCCCATCAGTGGCGGATCCAGGATTTCAAAATGGGGGGGGGGCGAAAATTTAACAGGTAATAAACTTATTTTTGACCCATACTGTAGTGACCCAAATAAGAGGGGGTCCTCATTTTGAGTCCCAATTAATAGGAGTCCGTATCCCTAATAAGAGTCCGTAAGCGGGTAGAGTCCTTAAACCCTTGTTACAGTCCATAAATGTCTATTATCCCTAATTGTAGCGCATAAATGACTCCAGGGCCAAGAAACTTAAAAGCGTGCTTATACTATTGTGTATAAAACAGAGAAATAAACAGCGTAGAACAGCAATTGACACTATATAATTTTTGTCGAGATGCTGTTGGGGGGGACACGGCCGGGGTGGCCCCCCCGTGGATCCGCCATTGATCCTCATGATAACAAAGCGGGATAGAGCGAAATTAACTGAGTACATTATTTTTTCCGACACGGAATGAGCCCAATTGCATAATCTTGTCTATGAGCATTATTCGTTCTTGATAAACTCAACAGCGGATATTATATTTGTATACATTTACACTAATGGTAATTGTAGGTTCAAGTGTAAACACGACGGGCGAATGCAAAGATGTATTAACAAAATGTATCTTCCTCAAGTTTCTAGAGTCTAGGAAAATTAGGCACGTTTACATCGTTCGAATAACCTGCAGCCCTAGAGGTAAAACGAATTTTCTCGCTCGTCACACTCGCCACTAATATCTCAGCCCATATTTTCGAATGTGTGGAGCACCTATTGCCAGTTGGTGATAGATCTTGTAACTTTCAAACCAGAGAATGGTGAGGTTTGAAATTCAGCACATTTATTGCGTTCGATTTACTCGACTTCTGTGCAAATTTTGACATCTGCAATTGCAGCAGTACGTTAGTTTAAAAACCTATTACTAACTGATGATAGGTGCTATATGCATTTGACAATATGGACCCTTGTCATCATTGACGTTATAACCTTACGAAATAGAATCTTGGCTGCGTCCGCGGGTAACAGTACCCAACCAATCTCAAACAGCGTTTGATTGTATACCATTGTAAATCGGTATTTTGAAACCAGAAAATAAACACAAAGTCTCACCGGTGGTAACTGCGTCATCGGCTGTAAAATCATCGCCTTCTTTTAATGTATGGACCACAAAATAATTATTTTGGTTTTAAAGGTAACAAAAAGTTTTATTGCAAGAATATCGAGGCTGAGGGTAATTAATTTTCCTAAAACCAGTTGGTATTTTTAACCCCCCCCCTCGGGCCCGTAGCTGGCTGAAGATGCTGCGGGAACTGAAGCAATTTCAGAAAGATTATGCTAACATTCGAAAGATTTTAGATGACTTACAAAGCTATATTAAACGTTTTCTAGGGGGGGTGCTTGAAATTGTTTTGAATGGTTTTATTTGTGACCCCTCTTGCTACGGACGCGCAAAAATTCAACGTAATGCAGTGACGCGAATAAGAGAGGGGACTGCTATTTATTTGGCCTTTCTTGAGGGTGCCCCCCATGTTATTCGGGTGTTCAAACCGTAAAAGGATTTAAAATCAAATATCCAATGGTAATGATTGAGGTAATTAATTTTTTAGCCTTCAATCAAACCCCAACTTTGCAGGATGGGGCAAAATAATTTTAGGGTAGACACGCGCTTGAAATAAGAAACTTACAATGAGGTTAGAACGTTTCTAGGTTAACTCGAAATATTTCTTTATTTAATTCAACTTAATTAGATATGATGGACATTTTCGATATTTTATACCAAACAACCCGGAGTTCAATTTGAAACCATTAGATGAAATTGGACATTTTAGTTTAAATGATAACAGCGTCGTATATGTAGCCAAAGGGTGGCCAGGCTCGGCAGGGGGTCTCAGCTTTAAAACCCAATTTTGGCTTTTTTAAAATTTTTTAACCAAGCTTGTAAGCTTATTATTTTAACCGCGCCCCCCTCCTCAAATCATTTTTAGTCCATAGCAGGTTGAGCTGGCTACGGGACTGTAACAGCACAAGAATAATAGGTTTGTATGTAACCAACTTACTTTCTGCTGGTGAACCACGTGATAATCCAACAGGGGGTACGCCTCGTTTTGCTATGTTTGTCCTATTAAATCCGGCAACATTTCGACTAGACTCAATTTGAAGCGAAGCGTTTCGTTGCTTAGCGTCAGTCGGCGGCGGTGTTTGAAATTCGTCTGAACTCGAGATCGACGCAGTGGTGACAAGCACGGACGGCGGCACTCGAACAGGATCAAGGAATCCGCCGTGAGAGTTTCCATCGTGAGAATTTGTACCGTGGGAAGTAATAGCGTGAGAATTACTAGCGTGAGAACGTAATCGATCGTTTGAACCGTTTGACGTCGTTGCGTAATAATGGCGGAGATGTACAGCAGTTGAAAGCATTGCTGATGGTGTACTATTTAATTGTGATTCTAAAAAACCAAAATAAATATAAAACATATGAGTAAATATATGGAAACTACAGATGGGCAGCATATGGAGAATAGTTACAAGTATTAAGATTTGATTTATTGTTAAACTTATACCCGTTATTATCAACCAAATTTAATTAAAATTAAATTTTTGCGAATCTTCGACGCTGCTTTTAAACCACCTCATGTCAATAAACCGCAATCAGGACCTGCATTTTGTTGCTTTGAATTTCTGATCAATAATGTTTGCCAGCTCAAAGACAAACCAAAGTATAATAGTTGTTTCAGGCCCGTAGCCACCACATCTTACCAGGGGTGGGTGGGTAAAATGTTTTCAGGAAAGGCATACAAGGTATTCTAATGACTTTCAAGCTAGTTTGAAAATTTTTGAGGGCGGCCAAAGGCCTGGCTACGGGCACGAGTTGTTGTCTTCTCAAAGCGAATTTGTTTAAGATATAACTTAGACAGTGGAATGTTCCGTTCAACGAATAAAGTAAACGGTACAAACTGTTGCTTCTAAAAAAACTATTGAGCTAACTGTTATTGGTAGTTACAACGAAACTAATTCGATCGAAAGCACTAAAAACCGGAAATTATAATCAAGTTGGCACAGTTATCGCCAAAAATTTTGACCAAAAAAATTTTTCGGCCCTATTTCTAAATAACGTTGAAGTTCCCCCGTTTATTTTTGTATACTTTAGATGGCTTTTTGACATACACATAAATGCAGAAAAAAATTGCTTTCCACAACAGTTCAATACTGCAATTGAGAGTCCGTCGCATCTACTACTCACAGTCCACAAAATCTAACATTAATACAAACAACTCTGAAAGAATCGAGGTAAAATTGCTGCTGCTACTGACTGATAGTTGAATTTATTGCAGACGAAAAAAACTTAAGTCTTTAAGACGACCCTTGAACTAACCTCCATCGTCGGCCTAAAACTATATTGCTATCATCATCATCATCACCCCCTCATCGCTTTAAAACGTTGCTCGCTACAACACAAACTTACGTACTCTACATCAATTTGAAGTGCGGTCGCAGGGGTGAGAGATTGAAATCCAAATATTACGGGGTACACGACAGATGAGTATCCGAGACGAGCTATAGGACAATTACATCATACCGTCAAATGACACCTAAGGGAAAAGATACCTTTACAGGCATTAACCTTTGTAGAGCCCTAAATGATCTATTTGGCTACGGTCGCTGGCAAGAACATGCGCGTTTAAATGAGGCGATATCGTTCTGAATTGAAATCCTGAACCGGATACACTGCGGGAACGGATATGGATAAACTACTGAGATTTGCATTATTCTATATATATATTTGTGCAATATTTTCGATAACTTTCTCAACTCTGATCGCTTTTTCTGTCTTAAAATCCTACATTGACAACGCAATTTGTTCATTTTTGAGTGGTTGTCGTGCTAGACTGGCACACCCGAGTATGTAACATCATCGCTCAAGTTCAGATTAAAGGTGCAGTCTCGACGTTGTTTTGACGAGTGCGAGAGTAAAAACACAAACTGATTTTCAGAGTTTTCGATGGCTCAGAGTTAGTGTACGCCGTTCATCCTGCTCTAGTAGCGACACAATTTCGAGCACACCGACAGATCCGAGGGTCGGCAGCGGAGTCATCGTATCCAAACAGGGATCAAAACCAAAATGTTGGCCGCGGTATAAATTTAATAAATTGTGTTTGGCTTTTCGCTCGCATTTTCTTGCGCGTATTTTTTACGCCACGCGGTTCCCTCGCAAAAAAGTTTCTGGATCCACCACAGTTCAGAATAGTGAAAGAAATAGGGTTTTTTAAGAAAAATGAAATATAAAGTTCGATATTCTTTTATTTTCTCACTTTATGAGTCAAAACTTTGAAAATCAATTTCACAGTAACAAACTCACACTGACGAAAAAAAAATTATTTAAAGTTTCGTTTAATTGAGATTTATATATCCCAATCGGTGCTATGTTATACTTGCGTCCAGAGTGTTATAAACTTCCGAGCCACAGGAATGAGAGAACAACGGTGTAAAAAAGTATAGCCAGCGCGCAAATGAATACCAAAAACATAAAAAAAATGATAGTAATAACAGGGGCGTCCGTAGAGAAATTATGTTTGCGGGCGCACCGAATAATTTCAGTCAATTTGAGGGGAACGTGGCATCAGCCAAATTTGGGGGGGGGCACGGCCGTGCAATGCCCCGCCGTAGGAACGCCGGTAAGTAATAATAAAATAATCAACATGGCTGCATATAGTTCTTTACGTGTTCTCATTTGCATACAATAACAATTGAAACACTGACCAAAATACGTATGTCGGATGTTCCAGCTTTAACAATATAGGTAACATAAAAATAATAAAAACAATAATAACAATAATAATAATAACAATAATAATAATAATAACAATAATAATAATAACAATAATAATAATAACAATAATAATAATAACAATAATAATAATAAAAATAATAATAATAAAACAGGACTTGACTGTCGCTAAAATCTATCCTAGCATTTCGACCAAAACTGGTGCACTACTTTCTACTTAGAAATTATTACAAAATCCACTTAATTGAGTCGCGGAAATTTTAACCAACTCAGCGGCGTGGATTTTAAAAACGTAAACGTTTATATTATTAAAGCTGGAACTCCCAGGATACGTAATTTGAGCGAATATGAAGTGGTTTCGTCGAATACGTAGCATATTTGATCAATTAACAAGTGATTGCGTGTTTATAATATAGCAGATTAATCTTCAGACAGCATTCATATGCAAAAATTTGAATGACAAATTTTGTTTCTAAAATATAAAAACGTAAAAACAAAGCCTAATATTTTTATTTCTTCGTTTTTAGTCGACTACACATCGTGGGAAAATATAACAGAAAACACTTTAAAATTTTAAGTTATTAAATTCGAGTAAATACCCATTCACACGTGCAAGTTTTTGCAGCGGGAACTCGCTGCGGCAACTTGCACGAAATACTTGCACCTGTAAGTATTTTCAAAGGAACATTTCGAATGACCAATCAAACTGCAGATGCAAAAAATTCAAGCGACTTGCAACTGCGTTCACAAGTGCGAATGTAATTCAACATCATGAATTGCAATGAATAATTTGCTGCTGCAAGAACTTCAAAGCTGCTTTGGAACCAAACTTGCACATGCAAGTTACACGTGCAAGTTTTTGCTGCAAAAACTTGCACGTGTGAATAAGGCTTTACAATTTCAACGTTTGAACTTAATTGTCGAAATTCAAATGTTATTTTGCATTTAGCGATCTAATCTCAGAGTGGCTGTGAAACCACCGTGCTCAGCTCAACCGCTCAACTGCGCCAGTAATTCAGTTGTTTATTACCCATTTCAACGGTAAATATAGTGTTTAAATTTGAAAAATTATCCTTTAGTTTTCCAAATTATTTAAACCTGCTGCTCTTTAGTGTCTATTTTGAACAATGTAATGTATTTTTCGACTGAAATTTTCAAAAAAATAGCAAAATATTTTAATTCGATTTAAAAAAAACTTCTGCAGAGGTGTCCACGGCACTCAGCCTCCGCAACGGTTATAGCACAATGTCATGTATGCGTAAACTGGCGCATCCAGAAACTTCTAACCTGTGCTCGCAGCATGTGCAATAGCATAAAAAGTTTCGCGAACGAAACAAGCAAAATGCCAAACACAATTTTGCCGATGGCCTAGGTTTGGGTACGCCTCTTGCGCCCGCTGATACACGATTTTTTTCTTGCCTACGCAAACAGCAGTGGCGCCTGTATAAGATTAACGTTTTTACTTTCTAAATGGAAACTTCCACAGTAAAAAATATACACAGTTTGCCCTTTGAAAATTGTGTCGAATGACCTCAACGAATTAAATTTAAACTATTTTAATCCGAAATTCATGAATTTTTTAACAAATAAGTCGAATATGTAAAAGTTTAAAAACTATACATATTCTAAACCAACATGGATAGTGAAAGGTCACACAGTTATGGGGGTTACACAGAATCGGTTTTGAAATGTTAAATTTGTCGGATAGTGATTGGTCACACGGGTATGGGCCACAAGGAAACGGTGGTGCAATATTAAATTTGTCGGATAGTGATCGGTCACACAAATATGGGGGTCACAAGGAACCGGTGGTGCAATATTAAATTTGTGGGATAGTGATTGGTCACACAAATATGGGGGGTCACAAGGAGGCGGTGGTGCAATATTACATTTGTGGGATAGTGATTGGTCACACAAATATGGGGGTCACAAGGAACCGGTGGTGCAATATTAAATTTGTGGGATAGTGATTGGTCACACAAATATGGGGGGGTCACAAGGAAGCGGTGGTGCAATATTAAATTTGTGGGATAGTGATTGGTCACACAAATATGGGGGGGTCACAAGGAAACGGTGGTGCAATATTAAATTTGTGGGTTAGTGATTGGTCACACAAATATGGGGGTCACAAGGAACCGGTGGTGCAATATTAAATTTGTGGGATAGTGATTGGTCACACAAATATGGGGGGGTCACAAGGAAGCGGTGGTGCAATATTAAATTTGTGGGATAGTGATTGGTCACACAAATATGGGGGGGGGTCACAAGGAAACGGTGGTGCAATATTAAATTTGTGGGATAGTGATTGGTCACACAAATATGGGGGGTCACAAGGAGGCGGTGGTGCAATATTAAATTTGTGGGATAGTGATTGGTCACACAAATATGGGGGTCACAAGGAACCGGTGGTGCAATATTAAATTTGTGGGATAGTGATTGGTCACACAAATATGGGGGGTCACAAGGAACCGGTGGTGCAATATTAAATTTGTGGGATAGTGATTGGTCACACAAATATGGGGGGTCACAAGGAAACGGTGGTGCAATATTAAATTTGTGGGATAGTGATTGGTCACACAAATATGGGGGTCACAAGGAACCGGTGGTGCAATATTAAATTTGTGGGATAGTGATTGGTCACACAAATATGGGGGGTCACAAGGAAACGGTGGTGCAATATTAAATTTGTGGGATAGTGATTGGTCACACAAATATGGGGGTCACAAGGAACCGGTGGTGCAATATTAAATTTGTGGGATAGTGATTAGTCACACAAATATGGGGGGTCACAAGGAAGCGGTGGTGCAATATTAAATTTGTGGGATAGTGATTGGTCACACAAATATGGGGGTCACAAGGAACCGGTGGTGCAATATTAAATTTGTGGGATAGTGATTGGTCGCACAGCGATGGGGGGTTAACAGAAAGAATTGTTGATTTAATGGTAAATGTATCACACCGATGAATTGTTGAAGGTTTCCGCATAGTAAAGTAGACTGACCAGTCACGTAGTCAAGGAGGGGTTCGGCCACTCCCCTTTTTGAATTTTGTCCAGAGGTTTGGGTTGTAATTAAAAAATATAGTTCAACGGTTCCACTTCAAAATTTGTATAACATAAAACTTAACGCCCAAATATTTTAAATCTCAGCCCGTATTCTCAAATGTGAGTAGCACCTATTACCAGTTGGTGATAGGTCTTGAAACTTTCGAACCCAGAATTGTTGAGCGTTCAAATTCAGCACATTTATTGCTTTCGATTTTCGCTACTTCTGTGCATATTTTGCAATCTACAATTGCAGCAGTTCGTTAGATTGAAAACCTATTACGAACTGGTGATAGGTGCTATATGCATTTGAGAATATGGGCCCTTTGCTAAGCCCTTGAACATTACTATATCTTCCAGTCGTGTTTACGTTAAAGCAAAAACATGCCAGCTACGTACTACACTTGTTGGCTTTTGTACCCTTTCTCCTCACATTTAAAGTTTAGGCTCGGACTTAGGCTTTAGGCTTAGGAAAACACATTGCCGACCCAAACATTTTGCTCTCATGTACACTCTAGGAATTTGTCAAAATATGGGAACGCAACGAATTTGAAAATTTCTGCCAAAATCTAACAATTTTCCACAAATTCCTACTACGAAACACGACAAAATCGATCAGAATTTGTTTCGCTAACCATCGAATTACTTAAATAATGACGTGGTTGAAAGCCCGACTAAAAATCACTGTGTATATGTAAACGCTAATATTATTGCTAAATCTTAACATTATTTTAACGCTGGTAAACGAGAAAATTTGAACAAAAAAACAACTTTAAAACACTTTTCACATGTTTCAAATGGTACAATTAGACCACATTCTTTCAAAAAATATATTTACTCGTATAATAATGGAATAGAGTGTAAAGTTCCAGCTCACAGTATCAATTAAAATAATTGAACAATTCGTCGTACGAGCACTTGTTACCCAACAGTGTCCTAAAACATATATGTCATTACATTCTCGTAAGCGTTCTTAAGACTAAATTTAAGCCTAAGCATAATGATAGGCGACGAATTGTCTAGTCGAGAAAATTTCGAATTACAAGTTATCGGTCGACGAGTTGTCGGGCCATGAATTGGCGTGGCGTGATATCAATTGAAATTCATCTCAGTGATGGATCTAGGAGTTTCTTACCGCGGTATCCGAACTTAGATATTTTTGCATATAAGTTTGTATTTTGGTAGGACAGAAAGGAAGGCTTGCATATCAATTAGTCTGCGTTGGCTCCAAGCAGTAGTCGTGTTTAGCAAGTGAAGCGAGCGAAAAGACAAACCCGTTAAGGACCAAATCATGCTATTTTTCAATTGCAATTCAAATTTGTTTGAGTTTGGCACGAAAAATGATCTTAGGTAACTTTAAAATAGCATAGTCTAGTAGTAGCACACGTCAATAGCCAAAAGTTAAATTTTGGGTTCACTACTGTCAAAAAATGATAAATTGTGAAACAGAATAGGACAGCGTGAAAACTCGATTACTTGACACAAATTTACAACTCAAGACAGGGTAGAAAAAAAATATTTCATATTTAAAATTGCAGAAAAAATGTTTGAGCGCTGCGTTGTGCGCAACAGTTCAAGGCAACGAAAGATCGAAATCGCACGCGCAATTTTATCGCATGCAATCATGCAGTGGCGGATGTTGAAATTTCTGACGGAGGACACAACAGAGCGTAACGAACAGAAACCCGCCGGACGAAGCGAGTGAGAAGCCAAACGCAATTTTAGTACTAAATTTTAATTTTGAATAATTTAGTTTTAATCGCCGTTTGGACCAATAGGACTGGCTCGGAGCCCTCTTGAATTTGCCACTGCATGCAACTTGTAGTATCGCGTTGGCCGACGGTGGGTCGTGTTGCGGTGACGAAAAACACTAAAAAAACTCATGCAATTTTAAAAATAAAAAACTTTTCACAAAAATATATCGCAAAAACGAATTTCACATCACATATTCGTCGCAGTATTAAAAACACAACAAATTCTCCTGCAATATATTTCAAAAAGATTTCCGAACATTTTCACCGTTGTATAAATAAATCCTATAGTCACCAAAGATGGCTGAGTTGGCCACGGGCACGTATGCAGAAGTGCGGGGGGAACGAAAACATAAGCCCCCTTAGAAAAAACCTGGCCCCGTCCCAGGCCTGTAGCCAGCTCGCCTTGCTAGGGGGACTAAAATTTTTTAGGAGGGGCATTCAAGGGTTTCAATGAGGTACATGCAAGGTCCAAAACCTTGTAGGAGGGTCTAAAAGTTTTCCAGGCCGCCCCGACCTAGGAAACTTAACTAACTTGTAAGTCCAATTAAAATTCTTGTATGCCGTTCTTCGAAAATTTTTCGCCCCCCCCCCATGCAAAGTTGGCTGGCTACGGGCCTGGCAGCGCAAATACCGATCAGAGATCAGACTTGAAACTAAACTAACTAAGAATTTAAAAAATCAGGCAAAATCTAAAAACAACTGCAAGCTTCCGCTCAACTTTTAGAAATTCAATCGTGTGTCCCCCCATCACAAAATTCTGAATCTGACTCTGCGTATGCATGGGTGCTATTACACTTTAAACAACCGTGAGTGATAGGGTGGTAACAATGTAAATACAATTGTTATAACGTTATACACCATCAATTGGTCAGCCCCCCCTCGTTATGCGGTATAGTCCAGTTGAGTATCTGTGTGAATATTTCAAATTTCAAATTTTAATTGTTTAACACTGCGAGATTCGAGGTAATCTGTGCGGCGAAATTAACATTTTTTACGGTTCGTTTTAGCAATAAGAGTCATTTTTGGGGCACATGTTCCAAAATGTGTGTAGGAGCATCTATTACCAGTTAGCGATAGGTCTTGTAACCGTGACAACGGTGCATGATGAAGTTGGAAAATCAGCACATTTTTTGCATTTGATTTATTCGACTTCTGCGTCAATTTTACTATCTGCTATTGCAGGAGGTTGTCAGATTGAAAACTGATCCATCGACGACTTGAGTATACAAAAATTTGGGATTATAGGCCCATCCTGCTTCTAGACATAATGCCCAGAAATAAGTGAAGCTAAAGCTTGTTGAGGTCGCGCTAAACGCCGCCAAACATTCCGCTGGCTATGATAATATTGATACAGATGCAAAAATACCATTTCTTGGAAAATATTAAAAATTCCTATCTAAATGAAAACGACTACAGATAACTAGGCCTGTACCCAGCTCACCTTGCTATAGGGGGCTAAAAAATTTTCAGGACGGGCATATAAGAGTTTTTGTTGAATTACAAGCAAGGTTGAAAACTTTCAAGGGGTGCAAACGTTTTCCAGAGGGTGAGGCTGAACTCCCCTCCTGCCCTCACCATTTGGCTACGGGCCCGCAGAGTACAAACAATGCATAGTAGCGTACGTTTTTGGTTAAATATAAAAAATAACAATAAACGTTAAAATAACTGTTGTAGTACAGGTACGAACTTAACGCGTGCAGTCAAACTGAGGTTGAAATAAACTATTATAAGTAAGCAACTTGATTATTCGCCGAATTATCGAATAAAACACTATAGCTTACTACCCGAATCGATCTCACTTCACTATTGACATGAGCGTAGCCAGAACTTTGGTTTGGGTACGGCATCAACATATACTAAAGCGTATATGCTTTTGGTTTCAAAGCTATTTGTCTCTCAGCTAGCATATAATTGTTAACAAAAAGAAATTTGCCAAAGTAATTGCTGGGGCGACGGCTTTTTTGCACCCCGGGCTGCGAACCTCTGCCTTGAGCTGAGGGTCAATTTTAAACAAAATTAGTCGACCCTCAGTTGATTAAAAATATGACCCGAATTAAATAATTGCTTACTTCCACACTAATGGTAATTTGATAGGCATATGGGTGCCAGGAGAAACCAGCCTCGGCATGAAATTTTTGCCCCGCTAGAAAAGGTTTAATCCCGTTTGTAACCTAATGGAAATACTAGCATTCATCTCTTGATATTTTGGCCTTTCTAACATGTTGAGCTGACTATTGGCCTTTGGTTATTTCATACCTAATCCAAACATTAAGCCTAAGCCTGAACCAGTGGCAGTACCTACGGTATGTGTGAAAACAGAACTTTTTGGAATAGGGACGCTAAGAAGTACACTTAGATAGGAAATAAACTCCAAAATAGTCGCATAAACCTCTTTAAAACAAGTGATGTTATGAAATAATGTGTTTATGTAAAGTGCAAAATTGTAAAAAACCCTGCAAAATACATGAATGGTGACCCTGTATATTAATGGGACAACGTGAAATTTAGAGTAACAAAATTGCAGAAAAAGAGTATATTTTTTGTTTTCGAACTCACAATTTTTCCAATCAATTTTTTCAAAATTATTATTATTATTATTATTATTATTATTATTATTATTGTTATTGTTATGAATGAACAGAAAAGGAAGTTGAGCAAGAAAACATTACAAAAGTGTGTATATAAATATGAATAAAGATAAAAATAAATAAATATGAATAAAGATAAAAATAAATAGAAGCAATGGTATGGTTGAAGACAGAATTTTGTCGAAACGTACGGTTTATTTTATAAATATTCATAATACTGGTTTCTTGAGTTGACTGCTGTACAATTTCTAAAAACAGCTGGACTAAAATCACAGAGGATTTGGTCCCTAACCTCCCCCCCCCTGGCGATATCCCTGATATACATCTATATCTATATCTATATATGGATATATGCAAATACATATGAACATACATATTATATGTATGAAGAACTCGCTCGAACACAGCGGACCCGTAGCTAACGGGGCCCATGGTGGCTTAACCCCAGCTGGAAAATTTTGCAATCCGGGTGGTGTTCTAAATCTAGAGAGAGACTGCCATCGTATTAAATATTACAGTGTGGATGTAACGAAGACTGAAAATTATGGTCCTTCATAATTAAAGACTTGTAAAGTCTGCTCAGGAAAGGCAATTTTAATTTTGAACAATTTTTAATAACAACAGCTGATGTACATTCGCTCAATTCAAAGTTTTCAAAATTTTAGGATTTTTGTTTTGGCATAACTTTGGCTTAAATCTAGTATCACGTAGACGAAATCTTAGGCTTAGACTTAGGCATAAGATTACGATACGGCTTATGCGGTTCACGTTATAACCGGGGCAGGCGGGAGACGGTTTGTCCCATGTTGATTCGACGTCAACGTTAACATTCGGGCTCTTATATCGGGTCAACAGACAAAACTCGAATGTCATATGACATTAGCTTAAAAACCACCGCTCTCAAATCATCAATGTGTACAAGGCGCCGTATGTTACGTGATACTGTTGGACATTTATGCGAATATCATATGATATTCCAAAATTTCAACGAATATCATATGATATTCAGGGGAACAGCGTAATTTTCGGGTGCTAATAAATTAATGGAAAGTCGGACGGCAGAGGCACAGCTGTGCATGAAATACCAACTACACGTCTGCAAATTCATTTCCGGCACAAAACCGCTTAGAAAAACAATGTCATAATTCAAAAATTCAAATTTCAATTTCTAGTATCATATGATATTCAACAGGACAATTTGTGTATGTTACCTCAAGTATGCAGACATTTGAAAATATATCATATGATATTCGCTGACAATACGTCCAATATCATATGATATTGAAGGACAAAAGGTGACCTACACATGATGATAGCAGACAAATACGAACTGTTCAATGCGATACAGGGTTTATAAGCAGACAAAATGTTACCCAAGAGTCTAATAGGGACAAAACGTGTCCCAAGCTGCCCCGGATATAACGCGAACCCCGCATTAGGTTTATGTATGCAATTTGAAAATCAGCGAAATATAGCGTGATCTTGGAAATTCGCAAACTCTTCTGTGTGATAAACCGTGTCCATAATCGAACGTTTTGTTCTACTTCGAGGTTATCAAAAACTTTAAACAAATAACTCTATTCAGTAGCATATCACACTACAACTTAACATACTTCTTAAGTGACATAAACGTTATTTGTGGGCTTATCAACATCACACTTGCATTCCAAAATCTATATGTGTATATAATTTTGCGCTAAAACTCAGGATAAGATTTAGATTTAACTAAACACTAAAGCTTTAAGCTTTGGCGTTAAAATAAGCTGCGGCTATCGTTACGCTTGAACAACTAACAATGGCAGTAAAAACATCAACAAATACTGTAGTGACCCGAATAAGAAGGGGTCCCCATTTTGAGTTTCAATCAATAGGAATTCGTTTCCCTAATAAGAATTCGTAAAGCGAACAGAACCCTTAACCCCTGATTAGAGTCCATAAATGTCAATTACTCCAAATTGTAATGCATAAATGACTCCACCGCCAAATGCAATTGAGTTCGAAACTTTAGTTAAGTTTTGAAAGTATTTCCTAGTTATAACCTTGCATTATCGCTGAAGGTTTTGACACAAGACAAATAAACGTTTAAATCAACGGATAGTTGCAATACCGAATATATATATCAGTAACGAAGGGTGATGGAGGGCGGCTTAAAAATAAATAACAGCCCGTAACTAAATAATAGGTGGTATCGTCTGGAGAGGCATAATAAATACCAATGTCCCTCTAATATTCAGGTCACTACAGTATTAGTTGTTATGAGAATACATATAAGTATTTTTTCAAAGATTAGTCGTCGTTAAAAAAATTGACAAATAATTGAGTGAAAAAACACATTGCAACCAATAATAATTTTCAAAGCATGAAATTTGGAAGTATAAATTTTTGAAAATAATTGACACAGATACTGAAACGCAAACTGCCTCGACATAATAATAATACAAGTACTATTATCTCAATATTATGTACGTTAGTGTTATAGAAAATTCGGCCAATGTTACTTTTAAGACTGAAACAGCAGATTAAGCGTATTCCTAAGCCTAGCGTGGAAAAAAGTGTATATTCTACGGCTAATCCTAAGCGTAAGTAAAAAATGTAATCGGGAATCTAAGCCTACGCGTTTACACACCCACCACAAACCGGGGTTAAGTTCTTTTGAGATATCTTAATCGGGATGACATGTTGCAATCCTCAGCCTTAATTCACACGTGCATGGTTTTCCAGCGAGAACTTGCAGCTGCAAATTGCACGCACAACTTGCATTTTTTCATCAGCCAATGAGAAATCGGCTGCAATCAATTCAGCGAACTTGCATGGTTATTCGCACATGTGAACTAAATTCCTAGCTATGATTTTTAATGAATTATTTGCAGCTGCAAGTTTTTCGAACAGGATCTTGGACAAAACTTGCACGTGTAACTAATAATAATTCTCTAATTTCGTTTTAAAATTTGCACAACGTGAGAAACAGGTCATATTTTTCAAGCATTCCAGCTTAAATTCAGCCGCTTAGTAAAGTAACGAACAACAACTATTATACAGCTTACTAATATCGCATACTTTTCTTCCCGATGCCACTGGAGTAGAAGTAAGTTGAACTTTTCCGAGAAGAACCAGACTTATGATTTTTTCTAAGTGGGTTTAGCGAACGAAAACTTTATTCGACACTTCTGCCCCGTATTCTTCAGTGTATAGTGTTCGAGCTTTTACTGAAATTTCGGAAGCTATGTCGGCTATACAACCCCCACCCCCTTGATACGCTTCTGCTCGAAACTGCGCTACACACGATATATTTATTGCTTTAAACATTTTAACAAAAAAGCGAGTTCTATATACTCTGTGGTCACACGAATATTTTCAATTCTAAAAAATATTAAACAGCAAACAATGCGGGCAACTCTTTAAACAACGAAACATAACAACAAAGAGAAGTGACAGAACAAACTTACTTAAATAATTAGAGGAAAAGCTAAACAATATAAAGGGTGTTGAATTTGAAAATAAAGGAAAAAACTTTTCCAAGAAAATTAAATCATCAAAGACGATTTTAGAATTTTCGGCCAATGTAAAGAACAGCGGCGGAACAGAGTATTCCTAAGCCTAAGCCTAAGCCTAAGCGTAAGAATGAGCAAATATTCCTAAGCCTAAGCCTAAAGTCTAAGCGAAACAAAAAAATTAGTCTAAAGCTTAAACTTACTTTTTTCTCGTCCCACAGAAAAACGTTCCGCCCCTGATCCTTACCTGGGCCGAATTTTCGAACACACATAATGGTACTTATCAGTTTTATCACGATTTTTACGTTGGTGGCAAAAGTGTCGACTTTAAGATACCTTGTCAACTTTTACAGCCAAACTTTCTCTGGAAATTACGAAACGCTGTCTCGTGATGAGTAAAAGGTTTAAAATGTTATGGCCAATGTTATGAAATATATTGTAAAATTAGATCCGTTTTTAAATTTCCTAAAAAAGTCTGAAAAGATTAAAATCAAAAATGCTTACTCAGCTGTAAAAGTTCGCAGCGGAATGTAAAACTGTCAAAGTTAAAATATTTTACCTGTAGACTATTTATCGCTCTCCTAGAAGCTTTAATCATTTAGCTTTGGGCGCATTCGCAAGTTAAATTTGAAGGCTAAACCTATCAGCCATTTAAAAATGCACTGCAAAAAATGGTGAGTCAAATTGACTCTCTCCGAAATAGGCTCTATGGGACTACACAAACTGAGCCAAATTTGACTCCAATAGAATCAAATTTGAGTCGCTAAATCGCACGCTTGACTCGGGTGGAATCGAATTTTGACTCAGTTTGTATAGTCCCGTAGAGCCTATTTCGGAGGGAGTCAATTTGACTCACCATTTTTTGCAGTGTACGGTCTCTGATGACAGTACGATTTCACAACCAAATGCGTTTAATGCTATTGCTCAATTCCTGAACTTCAGGCACACGATTCGTTAGACTGTGCCCTGTATTGTCAAATGTGCGTAGCACCTATCATCAGTTGGTGATAGCTCCTGTAACTTGATAACCAGCGCATGCTTGAGGTTCGAAATTCAACAAATTGCTTGCGTTTGACTTGACCTACTTCTTATATCAATTTATGAGATCTGCAAATGCAAATGTTTGTCAGTTTGAAAACCTATCGCTAACTTATGATGGGTGCTAACCTTATGCATTTGAGTATATGGGCCCTTGTCACAAGTAGACCTCAAACCTGTGTGCTCTGAATGTGCGCCTGCCCACGCTTTGGTACATGAAGTCTACATGTGCTGGACTTCAACACTAAGAAAGTAAAGCAAATTGTATGCAAAGGCTAATGATAACAAACGCTATTTGCTATAACAACCATCTGCTCTTTCAATTGTAACAAACACATTGGGGCGTGTTACCGAGTTACATAACACATTAATTCAATCTGTATTCAACTAAACACCGCGTTGAAATATTTATATTTCAATTACAATTTATTAAACATTGACTAAGATACAGAATATGGGCTAATTTGAAAATTCTGTGTATAGTATGGCAGGCCCATGTATAGAACAGGGCCGAATTGTTTTCCACAGCAGCTATAATAGAGTCAGTATAAGCTTTAGACTAATTTTTTTGTTTAGGCTTAGGCTTAGGAATATGCTTATATTACTGTTCCAGCCCTGTTCTATACATGGGCTGTATGAGATATGCGGTTGGCAAGACTGAATTCGAACTGACGTTTACAACGGTAAACCCTACGGTCAGAAATGACGAACTTTTTGAAGCATAAAATGCTTTTTGAGGCATAACTGATCGAAGACCTATAAAATTACAGAAACCTGGGCCCATGTATAGAACAGGGCCGGATCGTTTTCCTACTGGGGCTGTAATAGAGTCAGTTTATGAGCTTTAGATAAACGTTTTTGCTTAGGCTTAGGCTTAGGCTTGGGCTTGAGCTTAGCAATAGGCTCATCCTTACCCTTAGGTTTAGGCTTAGGAATATGCTTTACTGTTCTGCCACTGTTATATACATTGGCCAAAACCTGAAACATAGGAGCAAAAAATTGCATTAAAGCTTCAATGAATGCGTTAAGCCTTATATTAAATGTGTACTTTATATAAAGTTTGACGCTTAACGAAAGTCAAATATGCCACAATTTAGTATCATATCATAAGGACCGAATTTATCTCACGTACCTCAATTAAAGGGAATGTAACTAGTATACGACCCCGTTATATACACAGGTGGATCCAGAAATTTCTCACGGGGTGGCGGGCTGGCATAAGTTATGAGCATACTATATACGGATATGCCAATTTTCTGAGGTGAAAATATTGCAAGGTACAGTGACCTTATCAACAAAATATTTTGACGGGGAGCGTTGGAGCCACTAATGCGGGCCCGTAGCCAAGGGAGGCGGCCAGCTGAGGCTCAGCTCCCTTGGCTCCTCGTAGAAAACGTTGAACCTTGCTTGCAAGTCATTGGAAACCGATGTATGTCGCTCCTGAACGTTTTTCAGCCTTCCCTCGAAAGATGAGCTGGCTACGGGTCTGTACTTGTGGTTATTCCACAATAATGGTTAGGCTGTCGTGCCACATATTAAGGCCTAAAAAATGAAAACTTGTAAAAACGCTTTCAAGTATCGCAAGATACCATTTGACTTCGCTAGTAATCAATCAGGCGGAAACGCAAAGAACTTGTGACAAAAACACACGTTTCTTACCTGCGGCTAAATAATAAAAGAACCCCGTTAAATCTTTAAAGTTTCCGTCAAAATTTTAAAATTTCAAAATCACACACACACACACGCCCCACAAACAAGTGTAATTGCAAACGTTTGAAATTTCTCAAATTCAAACGACGCGGGTGTCTGGTGCTCTCTATGGCTTTACTACACTGGTTTTGGTATTTGGGGAAATGTTCTGTAATAATGTCACCGTCATTAATTATAGACTGCATTCCTGTGACAGGGACGACACACATTTATGTTCGTGTAACAAATTTGGGCCAATGTATACAACAGTGCTGGAAGAGTAGTAAAATCATATTCCTAACCCTAAGCCAAGTGCAAGGATAAGCCTATACCTAAGCCTAAGCTTAAGTCTGAGCAAAAAAATAGTCCAAAGCTTTACGCGTTGCTCTATTGCAATCCCACACTAAAACGGTCCGCCCCTGATCTGTACATGGGTGCAAATTTCGAAAGAGTTATGACTGATAGACACCCTTAGCTAAGAGGGGGAAAAGCCAAAAATGTAGCCTAAATTGTAAATCTACTCTTTTACAGACCCACCAGAAAACGGGACGGCCCTAAAAGTAACATGAGTCCAATCAAGAGTGGATAATGACAAGAGTGTGCAAATCTTGGGCACCCGCTTGGTACAAAATGTACCACCGGGCATTACGTTTTTGGCCGACCCCTGTTTAGAGAAGGGTCGCTATCACATGAATGCCCCTAAATTAAACTATAAGGGGAGTATGTATGTCGCCGCATACATAAAGTGCTATGGTTCGCACGTACCCCCTTCTAAATCAAGACGGGTTAGGGCAAAAACGCAACGCGTGCCGGGAACATTCTTTTCCGCACGGAACATGCGCAGTTGTACACTCTTGTTAAATAGCGACTATCCACTCTTGATATAATTAACATGGATCCAACATCAAAAGATACCTATATTTGTAGTTTGTTCGCTAAACTGTATACTTTTAAAAATAGTGTTCGTCCTAAACTTTAACTTGTAAGAATCAGTATCCAACATTAAAATTTTAAATTCGACAAGTTACATTCACTTACTACCAATTCCTCTTTCTGTTTCTGTTTCCTGGCTGGTCTTGTCGTCAAATCCGTTTCCAAGCGCTCCAACGATTACGGCGACTTGTCCAACACACGCAGAATCGTTTTGATTCGACCATGAATGTCGCATTGGAGCCGCTCTATTGAACGCGATTTGTGTCAATGTGGGTTCGAACTCGCGCGAAACGTCACAATCAACCGACGTCTCGCGTTCGAAAACCCGACTCGCTACCGTTGTGCCACTGATGCGGTCACTTGCTGTCGACCAACTGTTTGTACGTCTCACAGATTTTGACGCTCCTGCGAACGCTTGTGTTGCAGCTCCGATCCCGGAATGGGCCATTGGGGCCACAGGCATTCCTGACGGAGCGAATATTCCAAATGATCTTCGACGTAAAAACGAAACGATTTCACCTCGTGATGGTAGTTTAGTTCCACGTCGTAATTTAGGTTTTCCATAAGGTTGCAGGGTTCGTTTGACGGCATCGTCTGGCGTTTGGTTTGGTTTTGAGCTATTACCAATCGTAGAATTTGACGAAAATGACTCGTTCGGATTAGAATTTAAATGTCTCGACTCAGAGCAGCTCGCTTGACGAAGTTCGGTGGGCTTACAGGTCTCCATGCTATCCTGAGTCATTTGGTATATATCAGTCTGGTCCAAGCTGTCAGCTTTGGTTATGGTCACAGTTATTGGCGCTGTAGCGGCGGTTCCTTTATCCCAAAAATCTAAAATTTTTCGTGAAAGAGGTCGCGCAGGACGCCTCATAAACGACTCACGGGGATGAGGATGTATGCTCAACGTTGAAGGAGTCATTGATCCGGTGGTGCATGTACGAACTTTGAACGATGAGGATTTTCGTAGTCCACAGTTTCGATCGATTTCAGGTTGAGTTGCGGTTGACAAGAGCTCGTGGCGTTTTGCGACAGTGCCAGCGTTTACTGCTACGCAATCTGAACTGCGAGCGTAGCGAACGGCTGACCTGCTTGATGGAGTAGACTCGGTTGAGGCGTTGTCCCGAAATGGTACGGCTACTATCCGAGCAGGAACTCGCGTATCAGACTCACTAGACTTTGGAACAAACGACGGTGCCTGTTTGTTAGCGGATTTCTGTTGCGTCGTCATGATTTTGGTAAATTTTGAAATCGAGTTTAAAGGTTAGGATGAAAACGAAATTTATACTGGTGTAGAGTGTTATGAAAATATTGATCTGAAAACCGTATAAAAGTAATTAGTAATCTGTAGTTACACACATGTGCAACTCTCTCAAAATACACTGTGTTTGGAATTTCGCAAGTCTGTACTCAAAACTTGATTGACAATTGTGTATTCAATTCAATTAAATTCAAATGCAAATTTTTAAGCCTGTGTGGGTCCGGTAAAATGATGGACCCAAGATCTATTATCCGCAGAGGAAAATGTGCGTCGAGAATTGATGCCTGCTTAAGACAATATACAAATTACACACATGCGAAAATGTACGCATAAAGCAAACAGGGTTTCGTCTTACAGAATAACAACACAAAGAAAAGTAAACAACGTTTGATCTTCAGAATTTTTCACAAAGAAGCATGGAAGCAAGTTTGCATATGGAATACAAATCTGCTGGAACACGGCCCAAAATATGTATGTGGGACGTTCCAGCTTTAATATATAGATTACAAAGTAACATGAAAAGCAGGCATACATTTATTGACATATTCGGAGTTTGGCAGTGTGATTAAACGTTAAATTTTAAAACTCTATTTTAACGCGTGGCAATTCTGAGAAACTGACAAAGCCGAAGGTAAATACAAACTGTTTCCGTAACGACATAAGTGTAAGAACAATTGATATTAGGAATTCGTTAGGTTGAAATTGTGTTATCCCCTACGAACTCGGTTTTTAAGAATAGCCTAACCGAAGCTGACTTTACTAAATTCGTCAAAATTCACCGAAACTTAGCGTAGATATTAGTGGATTTCGTTCTCTTTCTAGCGTTAATTTTATTGAAAACCAACCAATGCTATTGTTTCTTTTTCTGTATTTGTAACTTGCAATTCGAGAGCGTATAAAATCTCGGGTATAAGAGAGTTTAGTCGCCTCTTGTTAATAGTACTTTTGCTGTTGTTCCAGAAATTGCGAAGATGAATATACTCCTTTCACTTATCTCTTTGCATACGCCGCAGTATTACGCTGTTTGAACGCTGTTCTGTGGGACTTGAAAAGAGTAAGCTTAAGCATTATAGGCTAATTTTTTGCATGGCTTAGGCGTCGGCTTAGGGTTAGGATTAGAAATATGCTCAGTCTTACGCTTAGGCTTAGGTGTAAGCTTAGGCTTGGGCTTAGAAATATGCTTATAATACTGTTCTGCCCGTCGACAATGCCTCGGGTAAGTAGCCACATGCGGGCCAGGGGCTCATCGTGCGTGGAAAATTTTTGCTCCTCTCTAGAATAGCTCTAACCCGATTTGTAAGCTTGTTTACCGCTGCTTAAATTGGCTCATCTTGCACGTTGAACTCGCTACGGGCATGTAAAGCTAATTTAAAAATGTGAACTCAAGTTTGAACTTGTCGTATTTAGAAAATACTACCAATTCAACTTTTGCTGTTTCAAGTAATATTCACGGCAACGTAAAGCGATCCCTGTCAACTGTGGGTAGAAACCACCTCGGTTTAATCCATATTAGCAATAGAATCAAATGCGTCGCAATTCCTAATTTGATTTTTAAAATTTGAAAAATTTTAAATCCGTTTGCTGAATATATATCCGTTATCGTTTGTACATTACGAGGGTGAGGTACCTGGCGCCACCACGACACATCAATAAAACTAATCTTTGCACACAACGTGTGTGTGTATTAATCGGCCCTCGGCCTTGGTGTGATCAGGGGCGTAACCAAGATATCATTTCGGTGGGATTATTTGAACGTTTACTTGCGAACAAGCGTAGCGAGCAAGAAAATTGTTTTGGCTTTCATGATCATCCATTTTAGCGCATGTATAAATGCGTTGTTCAGAGTTCCACCAGACATTTTTGGACGGGACATAACCCCGCTACCCAGCCTCGTTGGATTCGTCAGCTTGAGTGCGACGCTAAACTGTGTAATACAATATTATTTGTAAAGATTTTTAATAATGCAGTTGCAATGTTTGCAGTTGAGTAAAATTAAAACAACGCTGTTATTGGTGTTGTTGACAAGACCCAAAAATTTGTTGTGTCGCAAAATTGTGATCTGTTATTTGTGACAACTTGGACGAAATCAATTTTAGTTGACAAAATTTGTGTTCAGTAGCCGTTGTTCTCCACTGCGTGTTCTGTAGTGATTAGAATATGAGGGGGAAGTAACAAGAGGGGTCCCCATTTCGAATCCCAATAGGAGTTCGTATCATTAATAAGAGTCCATAAAAGTGGATATAGTCCCTAAACCGTAATTAGAGTCCATAAGTGTTAATTATCCCAAGTTAGCGCATAAATGACTAAAGGACGAAATAAAGTTGAGTTCTAAACTTTAATGCATAGTTAAGTTTTGAAAGTACATCCTTAAGTATACCTTGCATTGTCGCTCAACGTTTTGATACAAGACAAACGTTTAATTCAACGATATTTGCAATACCGAATATATACATAAAAGTAACGAAATGTGATGGGGGAGGGTTGAAACTAAATAACAGTTCGTAACCAAATAATAGGGGGGAAACCTCTGGAGACGCCAAATAAATATCAGACCCCCTCTTATTCGGGTCACTACAGTAGCGATAAGTTATGAAGCAAGCGGACTGCGAAAGATGCAGAGCGAAAATTCTTCAAGGTTGGATAAAAAATCGGTTACGATTGTAAATAGTTCGCGATTTCGGACGCCTAAGGAAACCACCAACTCCGCGTCTAGGTCCGTATTTCAATGACGCTAACTCGCTCTGGTTCAGTAATGCAGTCGTTTTCCCCTTTTACTCCCTCCAACACCGTGTTAAAGCTACACAAGTAAAGCTCAAATATGACTATACAAGTATGCTTAGACTGTAGACAATATTCACGCAAACTGTGCCGAAAGTTCCTGTGTTCAGGTGCTTTCCGCACGTCAACTCCGATAATAAACTTAACCCTGTTGTTCCACGAAGTCACTTGCTCACATCGTACAAAACTAATGCAAACTCGAACGTGACAAGCCCCAGATTCTCCGTAAAACTATCCCCGAACAACCGTACAAAACCCCCAAGATCCTCAGAAAACAGCTGAAACTAGCCCCGCTAGATTTTAACGGCCACGCATGGCCCCTGAGTACTAACACTGCGGACACAACCGCCACGCATAGATTATAGCGCCTAAGCCTAACTTAGGTTCTAAGAGAGACTAGGCGGAGCCGGGGACTCCCTTAACGTGTGGTTTAGGATGTGGTTTTAGTTTTGTATTAGTTTTTAGATTGAAATATATTTAACCCTTTCTCACATGAATATTTTCTGTTTCCCCTGAGATATACTTTTATGCTAGGATTCGAACTCCAGTGACTGGAGTGGGAGGCGTATACCATCACCACTCAGCTATAGGATCTTGACGCTGGAGCCCGAGGGGGCTCTCACGTCTGGTGGTGATTTAGTACTATGTATACGTGTTGCAATTGTTAGACACGGTTCGATATATACTATTCAACTTATATACACTGCGCTATGTTGCCTACAGGCAACTCAATGTGAGAAGGGGTTATAGATAGTAAACTGAAAATTGTTCGCTTAAAGATAGTAAGTAAACTGAAAATTTTTGCTTAACCCTTTCTTACATGAATATTTTCTATTTCCCCTGAGACCTACTTTTATGCTAGAATTCGAACTCCAGTGACTGGAGTAGGAGGCGTATACCATCACCACTCAGCTATAGGAGCTTGACGCTCGAGCCCGAGGGGGCTCTCACGTCCTGTGGTGATTTAGCACTACGTATACGTGTTGCAATTGTTAAACACGGTGCGATATATACTATTTAACTTATATACACTGCGCTGAGTTGCCTACAGGCAACTCAATGTGAGAAGAGGTTATGAGTGGCACAGCAACCCACAACGATAAATTTGCAAAGTTTCAAATATCATAACAGGGGCGGAACGTATTTTTGCGCAACTGCAATAGAGTACTAAACTTTAATCTAATTTTTTGGATACGCTTTAGGCTTAGGCTTAGGTGTAAACTCATTCGTACGCTTGGACTTAGGTTTAATAGGCTTTTAGGAATATGCTTATACTGCTGTTACGGCCCTGTGGTAGTTTCATGAAACATATTTGTTTCATCACTCATTATCGTCCTGTTTTGCGCCATTCACGATAAATTTGCTTACTCTGCAACAAAATCTCATACAGACCAGGGCTATCATGAGAATAAAATTAGTCAAGTACCAACACACGTTGGTTGCTTAATAATTTTCTCTCAAAAACATTTTTCCGTTTCAAAAGTTTCAATCTTCAACAATAACTTCAAATCAAAACAAAATTTTACTGAAAAATAATAAACACTTAAATTCGGGGTTCTGCAGCGATTAGCAAACAACCAAATGACTCAGAAGGACTGTGTTTGTAGCGTAGTAGCTCAGAATCTAGTGTATGGGCATAAACTTCGCTAAAATATAAGAATACCTTATCCCTGGGGACACTTTTCCCGACAATTTTCGAACTTTTTCAATTTGCTATCCAAGTTTACGTTCAACCTTGGGCTTACGCTTACCATAATTCAGCTTACGCTGGTAAGAGAATATGTACATACAACCACCAAATAGATGCATATTAGCGTGGCGCTATACTTTTAACGTTTTTAATGTCTTTCGGCTCCGTCCGTCACTGTCAGTCATCGTGTGGTATCGTACGCGAATCAATCCCGTATTAAACTGTACGGCGGCGTACTTTCATAAACTGTGTCGTACGGCGACGTACAACGACGGCCGGCGATGTGCGAAAACGTACGTCGACGTGCGGCGACGGACGACGACGTACGGCACCGCGCTCCCGTATTAAACTGTACGGCAGCGTACTTTCATAAACTGTGTCGTACGGCGACGTACAACGACGGCCGGCGATGTGCGAAAACGTACGTCGACGTGCGGCGACGGACGACGACGTACGGCACCGCGCTCCCGTATTAAACTGTACGGCGGCGTACTTTCATAACCTGTGTCGTACGGCGACGTACAACGACGGCAGGCGATGTGCGAAAACGTACGTCGACGTGCGGCGACGGACGACGACGTACGGCACCGCGCGACAAGGATAGTGCCACCCTAACTCTTTCTGTTGCTTGTGCGAATGTACGAAACTGTTAAGCTAATTATTCACCTCACATATCCATACATTCTTTGAACTGAGCAAAAAACAAAAACATTGTTTAGCAAAATGTTCGCAAAAATTAACTTTGACACACGAAGACTATAGCTTAGCCCCCACTGCTTAAACTATAGTTTAAGGGAGTAGATTGCTGCGTACTCTATACGCTAGCTATATCGCCGTAAGTCACACAGTGCAACAGCTTGCAGTTGCAATATTATGCACTAAACAATTTACATTCATTAACGTTTTAAGCAGTTAGTTGCAATGAGTGCGCACAAAGCGTATAAGCTATTTTTACGGTGGTACAAACGGAGGGGTAGTTTGCAGCCGACAAACTGCTTTGAAACGAAGCAAAAAATTATTCTACAGACGCTGTCTGCAAAAGCCTACAAGCCTTACGCTCGGAGACACTTTTTTCACGGGTTCCAGAGGAATTAGCTAGAATTTCATTTCGGAAGGGTATAAACCTTTATGTACGTTTACTGACAACTACAATCTAGGTTATTCTAACCAAGCTAAAGTATATACATTTTTTGTTGTTTTCGCATGAATTTTGGCAGGGGATATATTCTCAGTATTTGCCCCCCTTGTATACCGGCCGTGTCCTGGAATGCTGACGGTAGGATTTTTAGCATCCTGGGAGACTGGAGGTAACCTATGTTGTAACTAATTTTTTCATTAAAACACTTAAAGAAAACTAGAAATATAAAGTCGAACAATTTTGTGCAGTTTGCGCAAGTTTTTCATTCTCAAAGAATTTTTTTGCGTTGGTATGCAGTAGAACACTGGAACTGTGAGATTAATATTGCTGTATATGCAGTGACTTTGTAGAACGTAGCACTGGCAGCTCCAAGAGAGGCACCATCAGACCCAGGGTCGGAGCAGTTATGGGCCCAATAGCCTCCATTAGAGGGCCTCCATCCTAAACAGGGCCCCCACCCTTATAAGATTTTAAACAAAATATTTAAAACATATTTTTATCATCGCAAGGTGCCCCCAGAGCGGAATTTCGGGGCAGTTTAGCCTGCTCCGGTGTCGTATGAATAAATGACTTCGCAAAAATGACCCCCCCCCGGCATATTTCCATGGAAGTCCAATTTTCATAGTACTGTCGCGTGAAAAACATCACTATTTTCTAGTTGAGTTTTAGACATTGTACACTAAAATAGCCCGCAAATCTTCTCCAAAAATCGGCTAATACATCACACGAACCGTGCTCAGAAATAAGAAATTACCTCAAAACCGTTGATGTTGGCCGGTGCGCCAGCTCGTGCTCGGGGGAGAGGACTGGACGAACCTCAAATGCCCACCGCAAATTTCTTGATTTGCCATTGCAAAAGGACCTGAAGTTGGATCTTGATGGGCGAGTAACTCTCTAGACACGCCCGGTTCTACCGAAGATGATGTTGAAATATGTAACAGTTTTAGTCACGAACATTAAATATTTGAAGCGGATTTGTTTTTGTCAACGCAATCCTTGTTTGCAAAAGCGCCCCCATTGACAGTTCAACGATTTCAGCCCTCAAAACAATATCCTGGCTACGACAATGTACCGTGTTTATTTTAAATTTTCCAGTAAATTTTTTCTTGACCTTAAATTAACTTCATCGTCTGTTCGTCAAATTATGAGCGGTAAAAGTGATTTGCTTAGTTTTGTTATCTAATTTAAGCTTTCACTGCGCTTATAAGAATATTCGCCAGCGGGAATGAAATTTATTCTCACAGAGGATAATTTGAGTTCAGTACTGTGTAAAACAAAACCCGGGGTCGTTCTTAACGGGTGTCGATTTTTTCATGCGACGCTGTGTAAAAATGATGACACGGAGTCTCTGTTTCATGGGGTCACTTTTTTCACAAGACAGTAGTATGAAAATCAGACCCGTATAAGAATGTGCTATGGGGTCATTTTTTGGGTGGTTATTGTTTCATGCAACACCGGCACTGACCAAGTTCACTGTCAGTACAATCAAGAGTGGATGATCCCTTAAACAAGAGTATGCAAAACGCCTTGTTTTGCATGGAACTAAATCTACCAGCACTCGTTGCGTTTTGGTCCTACCCCCTCCCTCATTTTGGGGGGGGGTCAATTTTACGTTCATTACACGTGTATCTGCCAGCCAACACCGAAAATATAATCAAACCACTTTTCAATATATGAAAACAGCACATGAATTTCAGCATTTATGAAGATTTTGACACCCCCCCCCCCAAAAAAAAATAAGGGGGGTAAGCCAAAACTGCAACGCGCGCTGGGTACATTTTTTTCTACATAGAATGTACTCAGTTGCATGCTCTTGTTAAAGGGTATCATGCACTTTTGGTACAATTTACTATGGCCGCCCGATCAACTTTAGGATCGGAATTGTAAAAATGTGAAATGGCACGCTTAGGGTCGAGAGTCGCTTATCGCACGCCATCATCAGGCTAATGGATCAGTAGAAAGATGGAATCAGACGTTGATAAAAAATTGTGAGACCAATCGCAAAGTAGAATTATGCGTTGCGGGGTGTAGTATATATTTCGAAAAGTTTTGTTTGTTCTATGCTGGCTGACAACAGTGTCGTTTAAAACCGCATTGTCAACTGTGTATATAGTACTTATCGTCAGTTTGTTGACAAACTTTATTCAAATCAACTTCTTCAAAACCTCAAATTTACACGGAAATAAAGCACCTAACATGTAAAAAAATATGATCAATTTCAAACTTCACTATTTCCAGGTTTAAAAGTTACAAGTCCTATCAACAACTGGTGATGATTGCTGCGCAACAGTTGGCAATGCGACTGCTGGAATCGTTTTGCCGACTGCGTGCAGCATTTAATCACCAGTTAAGACTTTTAGCTTTAGATCCAGTGAATGGTTGGATTCAAAATTTAGCACATTTTTCTGCATTTGTTTTGTTATAGATTCAGCACAATTTTAGTATTTGACTTGTCCTGCTTTTACGCTTATTTTGAGTTTCGCCACAATTGCACGAGTTTGTCAGTTTGTAAACCTATCGTCGGCGGTGGTGATAGAAGCTACAGGGCTTTGAGAACAGAGGTCTTGATTTATAAGGTAGTAACGTCATTGATTGACAATTTGTCATGCGTATATACGTGTATACGCAGTGGCGGATCCAGCATCTCACAATGGGGGGCAAAATTTCGTAGGTAATAAACTTATTTTGACCCACACACAAACCAAGAAGTATTGCCATAAAATTGACTTCTTTACGCTCGTTCAATTGAGATGAATTACAAATAAAACTAACGCATCAACGCAATTTAGATGTAAGCAACAGTGTGGTAACATAAACTCAGATTTAATTTCAAACAGGCACAATTTTAAAGGCTCGGATTCGGAAGCCAGTTTAGTTTTGAAAAAGCAAAATCCAGTCAACTTCAGATGCATCTTTTTCTGTTTTTGAATCAGTTAGAACTGCCTGCTATTTTCGGAACAGCGTAGAATAGCAATTGACACTCTATATAATTTTTGTTGAGATGCTGTTTGGGGGGGAGGGGCCACGGCCGGGGTGGCCCTCCCATGGATCCGCTATTGTGTATATAATAAACTGCAACTAATTTGTAAATATGTAAGCAAATGCAATTGTGTTTCAGTTCAACACAGACACGTTGTTTTTGTGCAATTTTTGCATTTCACTGCAATTTTGCATCGCTAAACTGCATTGTTAAAAATAGCTTTGTTGCTATTGCAAGCCACCGATTGTTTAATAATGTTTGTTTTAGTCAACCATTGTTCTAAAATGCTTCAAATCCAGCTATTATCCGTATATAATTTGTAAAATTGTAACCGCTTTTCAAATGTTTAAAATTCTTGTAGAGATTTGTTTGGGAAAAAAAGACAACTTTCAAATGCGACAGTGGAACCTTTTCGGATAGGCTAAGCTCAGCACATTTCTGGGATCGACAACCCTGTTTTCAACGCAATTCATATATTAGCTTAGGGTCAGATTGAAAGTCACGTCATCAAAATAGAGTCAAACAGAAGCTCGTTAGATAAGTTTTATCGATGTACATTGTCACTGTTGAATCCAAAGCTTTTCAAGCAAAAACTGCAGTAGATATATTTTTGCACTATTAGGCTTTTGTATCAATTTTTCTATAGGCTTAGGCCGAGGCTATAGTTTCGGTTCAATAAAATGGTTGTGTAAGCTTAAGCCAACGTCTTTGAGGAAGTATAAGCACAAATTTGGTCAAAGCATTTACGTACGAAGACTACGCTGAACGTTGAAATGTACAGAGAGGTGTATAGAACCCTATATATCTTCATTGTTTCAGGAATGATCGTGGCGTGACACTTGTTGCTGGTTTAAACGGACACTGTCAAAGATTGAGGAACTGAAACGACTGAATTCATAGAATACATTTGTCAAACGATGCTAAACTCATAATCTTTGGTTTTGCAGCTGCGACATATGCAAAATGTTTCTATATCAACGTCGCAAAGGTTTAATTCCGTCTACATTTTGTGTAATGGTCGCCTGTCCTGCTTTAAGTCCAGTATTCGCGAATGTGTGTAGCACATTTCGAACCACGCATACACCTGCACCAGCCTTGAGTTTAACAAGTGTAACAGTTACTGAGTTGCTATACACATTTGAGAATATGGGTCTAGATTTAAACTCAGAGTTGAGCAAGTTCAATGCGACGTTTCTGTGACACCGGAGAATGTTTGTTTTAGGCAATTCTTCTATTAAATGTTTCAATTTCTCTGCGCTGATTAATATAGGAGTTGTGAAATTTTCATTTTCGTAATTTTTTCAAAACGTCTTTCTACAAAATGGTTGTTAGTCACAAATCTTAAACACAGGTTCGTCATGGTCGCATTCAGAAGTTTTCAATATTTGTGCGCTGCAACAAATTTTGTATTAAGGGGAAAAATTAATTAAATGCAATGAATAAAAAGGATTCAATTCAAACAACGTAAAGCAGTAGAAATATTTTACGTCAGGGGACGATAATGTGTCCGTAGAACAGGCACGGTCGCCCTTGGGCACTCCGCGTGTCTTTGGCTCTTTAACGGACGCATACTGAAAGCCGAGATAGTTAGCCATGTCAGCAGTGTGAGGTTGAGTGCATCAAGACAAAAGAAACGCAAAGACATGGTGTGATATCTTCATCTGAATCTGTTCCTGGTCATTGCCGTTGCAAAGGTTTTGGTTTCGAAATGCCACGTAAAACCTACTTTCGAATGTATGGTTTGTGTTTAAGTCTTTAAATTTATTTCTCTCCTCCAGCTTGTAGTTATTAACAAAACTTAATTTGCCAATATTATTGAAGGGATGCATAAGTTGGTTAGTTTCTATCTGGTACGTCCCTACAAAGGGTTGAAATAAATTTGATCTTTAGCGCCGTTCTTGGGACCCGTTTATTAACCTCTGACACTTGGTGAACACGGTCCGCGGCTGTAGGGTCTAAAAACGGGGTAATGTAAACAACAATGCCGTAACAGTAGTAAAAGCATTATTCCTAATTCTAAACCTTAAGCCTAAGCTTAAGCCTAAGCGTACGGATAAGCGTACCTATACTGAAGCCTAAGCCGAAGCAAAAAGTTAGTTTAAACCTACTGCAGTCCCGCGGGAAAACGGCCTTTACATGATCCCACAAACATAGCAAATTTTTGAACCTCGTATTAATTTTATGACTTGACAGCAATATACCATCCCAATCAGTGCTTTGCCTAATATAATACCCTCAACTCCTGCATCCACGTTTCCAAACCATTTTAGGCTTCGGATTGCATCATGTTTACGCTTCAGAGAAAAACTCAGCCAAGTCTTAAGCTTAATGTTTGGTAAGTGTTTTCGCTAACCTAAACCTGAGCCTAAATCTGTGCGGGGGAAAGTGTATAAAAGTCGTATGGACCTCTGCATCGAAAATGTGAATATGCATCGACAAGCAACAACTTTCTATATTTCTGACCTGTGCCCTAAGTTTACACGCCATTATTTCAATGCACTGCTTTATATCGGTGAATTCATGCGTTTTAGCCAATAAGTCAAGCTACGTTTGACTCAAATAATAGATGGCTGAAAACTATTTGAACTCTTAAATGGTTAACGTTAAACCTGGTACGCCCACAGATCCAGAAGAGGGGGGCGCACGCTTTCCCGTCAGAAAATTTTTTTGTGACAAAATGGTAAGGTTACTATTACCGTACAATTTCCCGATCCGAAAATTGACGCAAATATAGCGTATTGTAAAAATTGCATTTCGTAACTTTTGTAAGCCTTTTCGTCATCAGTAGTTTCTGAATCCGCCGCTGACCTTGTACACAACATAAATGTCAAGGTAGAGCACCATGAAATATACTATCCCTCCCTGCAAAAATTTGAATTAGTAAGAAATATTCGCTAAACAATTGTTGTGATTTCAGACCGTTGCAGAATTGACGCAACGGCCATATAAAAGTGTTTAGCAATTTTGAACCCCCCTTTTTTGTCGAAAAATTTCAACAATGAATCTAAGTTAAACTAATAGCTTAGTCATTTTTCGTATTAGGTTCTGGTTAACTGAATCCAAATTTAGCGGCCACGAAACGCTATTATGCCATATGGCAATAAGTGTTTAATTTTGACATATCAATAAGCAACGATAATGATCATTTAACATTTTCACAAAATCGGATATAAGTATGGTTGTAAGCTAAGAGGCCGCTCTAGTCAGTCTAACAGCCCTCTAAACCATATTTTATATTAAAGGTTATGTTCAAAAAATATATATTTATATATTTTGAATATTTAAACAGTAAATACATAGAATGTTTTGGCATAAAAGTTTTGGAAACAAATAAGACTTGAAAAGTCAACGAATCAATTAACCGACAGAGTTACGCAACAAAGATCTGGCAACGTTTTTAGCTTTCAATTTCAAGAAACTTTTTGTGAACTTCATTGAACAAAGCACAAGTCGGGAGTGCATGGATTATTTGTGAAAAAGTAAAATTGTTCAGTACGCACTGATGTGCCCCAAACAGATATTTGCTCCAGTTGGCAACTGGGACGCACCACACGACAATTGTTGTTCAGGCCGGCCCAAACAATTACTGAAATGTAAACTGATTTTGTTTGGTTGTTCAAGTTTGACTGTATTCCAGAAACTTGAATCCTCCAGTGATTATTCTCCTATACCTTATTTGCAAACTACAAATTAAACAAGGTTTCTGCGGTATGAATGATTTCAGAAGCACAATTTGATTGACTAATGAAAATAACAGAAACAAAAACAGCATTATCCACATAACGTATTCGATTAAACATTACAGCACACGCTCACACAGCTTCGTTCATACACTATATAAACTTTGTTTACTGTATAGTTTGCAAATAGGGTGAAGGAAAATAATTATTGTGCAAATCAGTTTTCTCGATCACAGGCAAGCCTGAACAACCAATCGCAAACAGTTTACTTCCAGTAGCTGTTTGATTTGTACAATCCTCCAATCAAACGCCGTCATGATAACATTTTCGCCGAACGTACATTGCACCATCGAGATTTTTTGGCTGTATTATAAATGTCGTGTATCCAATTAGCATGTTTACCAGTATTGGGTGGTTTTTGAAGTATCAATCTGCTACATTTTATATAAAAGAACGAAAGAACAAATTTTAACCGCGTTTTATGGAACTGTAGTCGATTTACGCTCATTCAAAACGATTTTAGCTGCCTGAGTTTGGTTAATCTCGGATTCTGGTTTCAGCAAATTTTGTCGAGCTGTAGTACCAGCTCAGAGTGTGGTGTGTTTGACATTCAGTTGCATCCTGCGTACTGAAGGATGTAGCAATTAATACACAACACTTATATTACTACATTAAAATAAGCGCACGCGTAGCTGAGAATTGTTCACTGCAATTTTAAGCCATGTTTACCTTATGCCTTAAATTACGTCTGACATCTAATTTGAGGCACTGATTTGTACGCCAGACCCTCGATTGAAAGCAGCTTAATTTCTAGCACGAGTGGGTTTTCATGCCTTATGAATGTTTCGTTTTGCGCTGTATTGAAAGGCGTTTACCAACAACGGTAAATTATAGGAGCTTTATGCTCGAGTCCAATGGAGCTATTTTATCTCTTGTTCGCTCTTCGAGCACGTGTCAGAATTGTTAAGCACCTCACATGTGTAAAAGCATTGTGCACAGAGATTGTACTAAAGTTGATTTTAGTATACTCTAAATGAGAAGGGTTTCAAACTCACAAGAGCCACAACTCGAATAAATTGTGCTATTTTAAACAAGCAGACGTTAATATATTTCACACCGAAGGTCTATTTAAAGATCAGGTGCGGGTCGTTTTTTCTGCGCAACTGCAATTGAGTAAGCTTAAACTTTATACTATTTTTTGTTTAGGTTTAAATAGAAACTAATTATGCTTAGGCTTAGGTAGAAACTCATTATGCTTAGGCTTAGGAATATACTTATACTATTGTTTCGGTCCAGTTCTATACATTAGCATCGAATGAATAGGAAAATGTTTTATAATCTGTATGCTTCCTGTCGTATTGACTCGAAAATTTGTTAATAAACCCGTGTAGATTAAAGAATTTTATATTTAAGTCGGTTTCCGCCTATCAGAAATATACATCAAACGGCTTCGTTTGTTGTACAAAGCGGCTCGCTCTGTATTTAGTTCATCATTGACACCTGTACTTCAGCTATGTTGCAGGCTAAAATTTTCGGATTAAAAATCAAGTTCACAAAGACTTACATTTAAATTGTACGAATAGTTCGAAATGATCGTTTCAGGTCTACAAGCACATTTATTCAAAACGAAATAAAGCTTTTAATCATAGCGCTCTAGCCTCCGCCCGCCAAACGCAGTGAGGGATCTAAAAGTTTTTGGCTTGGGGATATTAAAGTTAAGATATTTCAGTATAAAACAAGATGCGTTCGTGTAATAGTCAAGTTCAGTGAGCTAGAAGCCTGACGTAATTGTTATGGTAAGTTCGACGAGAAAAAACTAATCTTGTGTGTGCCTCGTTGGCGAAATGATTCTGATGTCTTCGAGCAAGCCTACGTAAAGCAACAATCTGAACGCCATCCCTTTATGAATCAAACGGCGCCAGCTAAGCGTTTATGACCACCAGAGCTTCATAGTTTGTTTACGACGTGCCATAACCCAGAGTCGATAATGACAATTGACGAGAATATGCAACTTACAGCCAAGGTATATAACACGGTTGTAACAGCAGTAATATAAGCATATTCCAAGGCCTAAGTCTAACAATGAGCTTATACCTAAGCAAACTTGCGATGTCAAGTTGCAAACATTGTTCAAAAAGCAACATTTAAGCCAGCCGTAGACCTTAGCTATGGCGAGTGTCAAACTATAAGGCTACTGCCCAAAATTCCACTTTGCTTCAATAGAATCAAACATACACCGATGGCAAACACTGAACAACAACGAATGTGCGTTGTTATTTTATTTCAACTTTAAATTTCAATTTCCAAACTCAATGACTCGAGCAAAATTCAAACTATAATCCAACCGCAAAACGACACAGCGGAGCCGTGTTTGTATTCGGTTGAAAATTTTCGAAATAACTTTCAGTTCAACTAAGGTTTTGCTTACAATATATATATATACATTTTGAATATTGTAGCACATTTTTAACGCATAATTAAGCGTCAACACCGTAGTGGATTTGCGCAGTTAACAAGGGATTAGTACAATTCGTGACAACATGAAACCCTTTTTCAATTGGTATTTATAAAATTATCATAGCGTTGTAAAGTCGACATTTGAATTATTGAGAATTATTAATATTTTTGCCCATTGGGTTTTTGGGGGTTTTTGGCTTAGGAGTACGCTTTGGCAACACAGAGGTTTGGGATAGAATTTTTTTGTTGCCCTAAGTACCTTGGCCAATATTTTTGAGCACGTATTTGACAACAATCACTGGCCCTAGCCTCTCTCAGGCTTCTGGTTTAGATTTTAGTATTAGATGTAAGCGTCTATATTTTGTTTAGAATTAGTTCTATGCATATGATCCATCGTTTCTATGCCATTGGCTGATCGCTTATCGGTGTACGGCTGATAAGATTATCGAAAATCTGAGGCAGATTTTTGTCTTGTTTTTCGAGACATATGCAAAGATCACGGGCGGACTGCTATTCTGCGGAAGTTCAAAAGAGTAAGTATAAGCTTCAAACTAATGTTCTTTGCTGGGGCTTAGGTATAGGCATTTGCTTACGCTTAGGCATAAGATTAAGCGTAGACTTAGGCTTACGAATTTGTTTATACTACTGTTACGGTCCTGTTCTATAGGTACGTTGTATGAGGTGATAATAAATAAAACGAATTTTTAACATCTCGTAACGATGCGTAATGCTTTGTTATACTGCGAACGCCCTAGAAATCTGTAGAAAGTTGTTAGCCTAAGCCTGAGCCTAAGTGTAAGAATGAGCCTATACCTTAGTCTACGCCTAAGCCTAAGCCTAAACAAAAAAATTAGTCTAAAGGTTAAGCTTACTCTATTACAGTCCCATCGGAAAATGTTCCGGCCCTGTTCTATACAAGGGCCCAGATTTCTAACACTAAAAATTTCATTCAACTCAGAATGAGTTGAATCCACTCAGAAGCCTGAGCTTTGAATTAGGTCTTTCAGAACTCAGAGTTCTCAATTTATTGAACTCAATCTGACTTAATCAACTCACCCAGAATTAAATCAGCTCAAAGTGAGTTATTAACTTCGAAATAACCAAAAATAACTAATTCTCACTCTGAGTAAATTAATCAACTCATGGAAATTTACAGGGAAATTCTTTTACAGTGGAGCATTGGTGGTAACAATTGTCACATGATAACTTAGAATTGAATTTCAGAGCAAAATAGAAAATACTCATGTGGCAAAGGTCAAAATTTTTTATCAGCAATGGTACTATTGAAACGTTGACACATTTTTGTCTCAAATTCATAGTTAAAACATAGCAAGCTTTGGCGTTGTAAACAGTAGTCACAGTTAGGATATAAGCGGATTTCAATAGAACTCTAATAATTATTAATATTATCATCACTATTTTGCCTGTCGTTAGCCGCTGTACTGACGTTTAGTTTGAATTCAAGTTGAAAAGTTTAATCCGGCTTATTGAAAGTCGAGTTGAAAAAAAGTACATTGTCAAATATTTGTTGGTTGTTTTTGAATAACTGTTCATTTTTTATTTAAATTTGCTGAAACGGCAAAGTTGTCACCGTATTCATATTATCAGTGAATATTTAGCTTGTATTTAAGTTCTTTTTGGTTTTTGACCTACTCAGCCCTACTACAGTATTTGGTAAAAATTGCCGACATCATACGTGTCCACGGTTTATAGTCAATGGTTAAGCCAGTTGGAGAGACAGTCTGTGTGGCGTAGTGGTAGAGCGTTCGCTCACTGATCTCATGCTTGAGTGGTTGAATTTTACTGCGTTCGTAGATGCTTACGGTGTTATATTCCGGATTGATTTTATGAAGGCTAACTTTACGTTAAAGTATTGACCAAAAAATGATGGGGTTTAGCATCCCATCTGCGCTGAGCACGGGTATTTCCTTCGGAGTTTTAAGTACCTATATACCCTGTAAATTTCAGTGAAGTGATTTTGAAACACTCAGTCTGAGATAGGACTGTCAGAACTCAGAATTTTGAGTTGATTCAATTCATTCTGAGTTAAATAACCAACTCAACTCAGAGTGGATTAAACTTTACTTATACACTTTAAATGTCAGTGAGTTAATTTTAACTCAGAATGAGTTGAAGCAGTAAGTCGGAGATAGGACAATCAGAACTCACAATTTTGAGTTGCTTCAATTCATTCCGAGTTAAATAACCAACGCACCGAGAGTCAACTCGACTCAGAGTTAGAATCAACTCAACTCAGAATGAGTTAGTGTTTACTGATATTGATTCAGAAATAACCAACCTCGCTAGCTGAATTGATCAATCAACTCATTTAAATTTACAGTGTAAAGCATCGGTGAAGAGCAGGTTGTTAATAGTCGACAGTGAAATTTTATCCGCTTTAAATAACGAACATTACAAAAGTAGGAACCATATTGATGTGTTAATGTTTCTAAAATTATGTTTTTTTTTCTTTCTTTTTCCCTTTCCCCTCCCTTTTTGTTGTTGTTTTTATTATGTCCTTCCTGTTCTTCCGGGCTCGTCTCTTCGCCTTTTCTTTTTTGCCGTCCATTCCCATCTCTGTATGCGTCATTGAGGAACTGTTTTGTCCCGGTCTGTAGCTCTGTTTAGTCATCTAAAGAGTCTGTTTCAAGGGACTCTGTTTTACAGAGTCTGTCTGAAGGGACTATTGTAGAGCTTAATATTGAGTATGCCGCAACCACGGGCGAAAGAAGGGTGCAACTACCGTTGGGCTTGGTGTGCGAAGTTAAAGGGTTCCCACTCGCCCGTCCTCCCTGGGGGACAACAGTGTAGGGTTCCGGAGCTATATACTTACACCCCAGCCGCCGCCCCCCCTCACCGGTCACGACAAAATTTGTTTTCGACAGGGACACCGGGGTTTAACTTTCTGGTATACCAGAGTTATTATATTCTAACCTGCTCTGCTTGAATGGGGCGGGTCGTTCTCTTACAAGTTATCTTTTACCGGCAAAAACCTTCCTGCCCCCTCTTTTAAAAATTACTGGTTGCAGTTAATTTTTAAGAAAGTAAAATTTTTAGAACACTGCAACGTTTTTAAAACAAGCCCTAGTTAGGGGCTGTGGACTGTCAACAAGCTCTTTTTCGGACGTCCCGATGTCAGACACTGTGTCCAGACAGTGTCTAATTTGTCCTTAGTCCCTTCGAAGGGACTACTGCCAAAACGAACTAGCTAGGTACACCTTGTGTAAAGTCTTAACATTGTAAGAACAATGTCGTTTTGTCCAGCCCTTGAAACCAGGGGTGTGGACAATTTTTTACAGTAGCGTAGACAGTATTACGTGGATGACCCATTACGACGGACTAGCGTGTTTGGTCTGCTTTCGATAAATCAATCCTACATCTCGTGCAATAGTTAAAAAAGCCTTCTACCCAAAAAAAATGAAAAAAACTTCTTGCAATATGAAATTTCAACACCCCGTCTCTATCGACTGCTGCTGTTGAAAGCTTGTTTGAGGGAACAAAATTGTGATGGCTGATAATTTTTTCAACAAATTTCCACACAACACCGTTTAAGTTGCACCTTTTATTCGACGATAGAGCAAAATTAACCGCAGCCAATTACGTTCGCATAAAATTTACACACCTTGGGCTCGACGCAACGGCCCATGTTACTTTAAGTGGCGTGAACGTTTCTGGTGGCTCTATATAAAGAGTAGGTTTAGATTCTAGTGTATATTTTTTTGCTTCGGCTTAGGCTTAGGCTTAGGCTAGGAACACATTTTTGCAACGCTTCGGTTTAGGCTTAGGCTTAGGAATACGCTTTATCTACTGTTACGCCCCTAAAAGTAACAGTCGCCAACGCAACAATAAACTGCACGGTTGACAAGTAACTATTTGACATCGCCTGTCTAAAAATACAGTAAACTCGACAAATTAAATAACGCAACATGTGTGGCGACAAAGGTTCTGTATCTTGCTGGGGTTTTTTTTGATAATTTTGTAACAACTTTTGTAATTTTGCATTATAACCCAGTGACAGATTCAGAAATTGTCAATTACAAATTCCTCGCAATAAATATTGCGGAAAAAAAGCATCGTCTATCAACAAAGCGAGCGAGACGCCAGACGCAATTTTAATGCTAAAACAGTACGAAATTTTGGTTTTGATCAGGGTTGGAGCACCTTGACTTGGGTGCCCCCCCAAAAGGAACCGTAAGTGTAAAAATTGCGCAACTATTAATAGCCGGTGAATGCCGTTTTAGTGACGTAGAGTTAGTTTAGAGTCGTGTTTGGTGTTTAATATATCAATCACTACGTTCAAATTATTAATATATTTTTGTGATTTTAAGTCATATAGCGATGTATTATAAGTAGCCTAATTTTATGAGTTGACCCAGTGCAAAAAATTGCTCGACTGACACTTCTATATATACGTTTTGGGACATTGTGTATTTTGTTATAGGTTAAAATGTTGTTCGTTTCTGTATATTTAATAAATTGTTGAGCGTGCAAAGGGTACAATTGGATATCAAAGAGGGTGCAGTAAAATTTTTGTGTTCAGTAAGCTAGGATTGCAGCAGATGATGCAGAAACAAACTGTCTGAGCGAAGCGAGCGAGAAACCAAATACAATTTTAATTGTTTGTAATTCTACAAACGTTACTAATGTTGTGATAGTCCGAACTCAGACGGAATGTATAAACTTATTCTGAGTGAAAATCAACTCGCTTGAATTTACACTGACCCCGGTATCAATATGGCTTCAAAATGATGCACAGTATCCTAGCAAAATAACCACTACTTCGGTATAAAAATTTGAAAACCCTACAGTTAAAGGCCCTGGACCCAATATGGTTTCTGCCACTAAAATATACTTTAAAAACAAATTTGGTTAACGTTTGTAATGGCTACATATTTCAAAAATTAATTAATATTTGATCTCACAAAGCCATAATGTCACAATACGAATAGGTATTGTGAAATACTGGTTACTGCTGATAGAAATTTTAATTTAATAGCAGGAGGTAAGGTCGGATTCGATTTGTGTTTTAATTTGGAGTCCTATATTGGCTTTCGTTTCCATACACACGATTGTTGCTCTATTTGACGTTAGCGCCTTGTAAACAGTTGTAGCGTGAATATGCCAGATAATTACTGTTATTTAGCCTAATAGAGACTAAAATGTGAGCGCTTAACGAATTTTCATAAGTGAAATGTTAGCTGATTAACGAAAAATTGTCGCCTGATATTTCGGTTACCTTTGCTGCACGGTTTCTCAAATGTATGTAGCACATGTCACCAGTTAGTAATCAGATAAGTATGCTCTAAGCAGATTAAAATACGGCCCTTAAATACCTAGTCTGACTCAAAAAGTTTTTTGTACGTTTACTGTAATTTAGCTAGCTCGTCATAAATATTTTCTTAAAATTTAGAATTTAAAAATTGCAAGCAGGTATATATATATTTTATGTCTGAGACGAATCAAGCTATACCGGTATTTTGGGTTCTGCAATACGGCCAATAACTGCCACACTGTAAATTTCAATGAGTTGATTAGTAAATTCAGCTAGCGAGTTAGTTATCTCTGAATTAATATCAGTAAACATTAACTCACTCTGAATTCAGTTGATTCTCGCTCTGAGTTGAGTTGACTCTGGGTGAGTGAATTAATTAACTCGTAATGAATTGAATCAATTCAAAATCCTGAGTTCTGATAGTCCTAATTCAGACTGAGCGATTCAACTCATTCTGAGTTAAAATCAACTACTGAAATTTACAGTGCAAACATATTTAAAATTCAAGCGTAGGTCTAACGAGCTCAAACGTAAAATTTTGCCCAATGTCATAAGAACGAATCTTGAAACAGATTAGGGTTATATGTACAGCTAGAATTACATTTCTTGAGGATATAACCTTATGTAAACTCTTTTTACGGGCGAGCAAGAACATTTTTTTGATATGACCCAAGGCCGTAACAGTAGAATTAGCATATTCCTAACCCTATGCCTAAGCCTAAGCCTAAGAGTAACAATAAACCTATACGAAAGCATAAGCTTAAGTGAAAAATTAGTCTAAAGCTTTAGCTAAATCCATAACAGTCCCACAGAAAAACGGTTCGTCTCTGATCTATATTGGCTCATTGGTATGTATGATCCAGCAGCGTAAAGCATGACCAGGTGGCTTTTTTCGCGTTCAGAATTTCGGGATTCCGGAGAAAAATGATACGTAACTCTTACTTCATTAAATTTAATTTAAAATCAAAATTGAGTTTGGTGGTTAAAACGATCAAACATTCACAAACTCAACCCAACCTTCGCGTTATTTTGAGCCTTAAACGTATGATAGATAATATTAAAATGAGTTTCTGGTATAAAACGCGAACAGGTTAACGATTAGAGTTAAATTAACCAATTTCACATCAGATTTATAGCGGTTAGCTGAGTTAGTTGAGTGGCATATTGTCATTTTCCCATGATTTTCTATTAACCGAAATCGCGAAGCAAAGGTAAATAAAAATATTAAGGATCCACTTTTGGCTTATAACAACATTTTAAATCAAATTTTACACTGTGAATATTTTTACGATATGAGGGTACGAACTCGTAAAATCTGTCATCCAGGCTCGCTGATTTGAAACATTTTATTCAATTTGTTGGTTCCTATCAAAGCATACGGATTGTGGATCATTGCCGGAATTTGATTGGTTCCTCGTATTTTTAAATTGTATCCAATCGTAAACGAGTAGTGGCATTAATTTCAGTAGCTCATCAGGTGTACCTTGTGCTCGTCTTCATAGCGAACCAAAAATATTGAACGCGTTTTGAAATGAGCATTTGTCGAATCCAGAAATTTCGAATTCAGGAGACCACGCGATAGGCAATGGTCAAAATGGCTCGCCGGCAAAGTGAGCGATAAGCCTAACGCAATTTTAATGCTAAACTTAAAAGAAATTTTAGATTTGAATCCTATTGGAACGGTCTTAGCCAGTTTGACGTTCATTGAATCGCGCCAGGGCCTATTTCCACACTCTTCCTTCAACACTCATCATTCATTTAGCGACCATACTCAGTTGGATTACTGTATTTATTTGTTTCACAGCGCGTTTTCAATTGCACATGGACGTGAACGGTTTAAGACCGTCATGAAACGAGCTAAATCGTAATAGTAAGTGCTTTGTCTACCTATTTCACTTGAGAATTATCAATTTTAGTTTAGCCTGTTTTAGGTTTAGCCTGTTTAAATTTAGCCTGTTTTAGGTTTAGCCTGTTTTAGTTTTAGCCTGTTTAAGTTTAGCCTGTTTTAGGTTGAGCCTGTTTTGGGTTTAGCCTGTTTAAGTTTAGCCTGTTTTAGGGTTGGCCTGTTTTAGATTTAGCCTGTTTTAGGTTTAGCCTGTTTTAGGTTTAGCCTGTTTATGTTTAACCTGTTTTAGGTTTAGCCTGTTTTAGGCTTAGCCTGTTTTAGGTTTAGCCTGTTTTAGGTTTAGCCTGTTTTAGGTGTAGCCTGTTTTAGGTATCGCCTGTTTTAGGTTGAGCCTGTTTTAGGTTGAGCCTGTTTTAGGTTTAGTCAGTTTTAGGTTTAGCCTGTTTTAGGTTGAACCTGTTTTAGGCATAGATTGTTTTAGGTTTAGCCTGCTTTAGGTTTAGCCTGTTTTAGGTTTAGCCTGTTATAAAGCTAAGAACCGACAACATATTGATATAACCAACGAATGTAATAATTGTTCAAAGCAATCCATGAACTTAAGTTATTTTTGAAGGTCAGCAGAGACTATTTTTACTCTTCCATTACTGTTTAATTAAACCCTATAAATTTTAATATTAATTCAACTTTTAACGATCATTGTATTATGTTGATATTATAAGGTGCAAAATATATAGTTTTTATTGCGAAATTTAGATTGTATTTCAAACGCGATTTGTCGACTTAAACACTTCGTCGACTATTTAACATGACTAAAAGACGTGAAATTGTACTTTACATCGTCATTTTTCTCTTGATCCGCCAGTTAATTCAAACTAGACCACTTACATATCTATGCTACTATATATTGATTCTAAGTACTTCCGCTTTGAAGTAATCTCTGAACGTTTGCTGTTGGTGAATCGCGTCAATATCTATTGGATAAACACGAATGAAAAGTGCGTTCAAATAGTTTCCGTTTTGACCAATACGCGTTAAACCACTTAAACTTTATCAATTAAAGTTTCGTTTAAGTCTGTCGACAAGGTAACTTTGATAAATACACGTCGGAAATATATAATAAATCGTCGCTACATGGTGATTATGGCCCATGTATAGAACAGGGCCGGAACAGTAGTATAAGCATATTCCTAAACCTAAGCATAAGCCTAAGCGTATGGAGGAGCCTATTCCTAAGCCTAAACGTAAGCCTAAACAAAAAATAGTCTAAAGCTTAAACTGACTCTATTATAGCCCCTCCAGAAACCGATCCGGCCCTGTTCTATGCATAGGCCGTGATTATATTTTTTGTATAAATCGAAACTTAAAATAGGTGACACTAATAATGTTTGTTTAAAATTGAATAATGTCCAATCATGTTCTACACGGTATCTAAGGATTGCTGTAGTGTTTCTTCGTGGAATATCCAGCAGGGATTGATACTATCTAATGGTTAGCTTAACCTTAAATTAGAATATTTTTAGTGGAATATCGGAAGGATGAAATTTATAAATATTCAGGAAACATTAAAGACTGCTTGAACTTTTGCGATACGTTTGCAGTTGTAAAACGGTAATTAGTGTGTTATGTTTCTACGCTGTTTACAATGCCTCAGTTTAGAAGTGACGGTAATGGCCGAGTGCCGCGTTAGACGAGTTGTCCCTAGGCCTCCTGTTGTAAATTATGTAACATACTTATTTCGTCACCTGTAGTCTCCGCCGACAGCCATTATTAAGCGTACAATTAGGAAAGGGTTAAGCTTAAGCTCAAGCCTATGTCTAAACACTTATCCTAAGACTAAGCTTCAACCTTAACCTGAAATTTGCGGCAAGGGCACTAGAGCCATTATTTCAACATAAATAAATGTGTGAGAATTAGAAATTAGATTGATGCCTTTATGCATTTTAGCATCCTGTTAATTTCCTAAGTTTAATCAGTAGCTTAAAGTCGTACTTGAACCTACTGATCTCAATATATCCTGTAGCAACAGACAGGAAGTATATATGTACGTGGTGGTTGAACGCTCAACAGTGGCCGAACTGCAAATCTGTGATGCGGCCGGCTTGATTATAATAATGAAAAAGCGGCCCAGATAGAAACGAGCGAGAAGCCAAACGCAATTTTAGCACTAAATCTAAAAACAACATTTTCATTTGATCCCTGTTGGATCGCAAGGCACTCAGTGACCTTCCTTGAATCCGCTATTGCGCTTAACGGATTAAGGAACTTCGGGATGTGAAGTCGGGATAATTGATATAGAGTAAAGGGTATAATACTACCATGTGTTATTAAGGAATTCATTTTTTACCATATATACTATGATTTCGTAAGTTTCCCAACGACTTTGACTAATATATTTAAATTATTGATGTTGCATAGTGTAAATTAAAGTTCTGAGTGTTCTAAAATGTTTCAAATTGTCGTATTTGATGGTGTTTTTTCTGCTTTTTCACTTCATCAACTGCTGTTGCTCTTAAAAGTGTTTCAAAACCTCGACTTGACTGAATAATACCGTATCCCTGAAAAAATGCATGGTAAATGTTGTACATATATACATATACCTATTGATATATAAATATATATAATATATGTATAAATGTATATATTATGTATAATATATATTTATATATTTATATATTTATATATATGTAAAAATAATATACTAAACCTTTTGTGAATCGGTCAAAAAAATAGCAAAATAAACGCCTCTGTAAGCATAGACGCGCACTAAATTAGACGCAATTTAGAAGAAAAAATATATTTAGAAAGATAAACGGAACATCAGTTTTAGAAATACGCAGTACGCTGCTTCGCTCTAAAAATCACACTAAGCGCAGTAGACATTGCAGTCATTGCCGAATCCAATGAGAACATCCATGCCTAGGCAACGCCATCAAGACTAAAATTCTACGGTAAAATTTAGTACTTAAATAGTGTTTTATTGTCGTTGGCTTCGCCTGCGGGCTTATTTTCATTACATATAATTGGATCGCGTACTCTTTTGGCAAAATTGCGGGGATTCGCTACTGTCTGCAACGTCGTTCAGGTTTGTTCTTTATGATACGGGCTGTGATGTGATCATTGGCTAAAGTACTGATTAAAAATGTTTTTCTTTACAAAATAATGCCGACTGAGAGTAAGAAATTTACTATTATATTGAGGCAAGCACTTTTATATTACGGGTGGTTGGTTATGCTGATTTCCAGATCAGAAAAAAACATTCAAATTTTCGTGTCTAAATGTGGAGAAAAAGTGTTTTGATTTTGAATCAACCGTGTGTCAGAAAATGTTTTTAGCAATATCTATTTATATAATGTTGTTGAAATATATATGCGTATTTGTGTCAAAGTTTCTTAAATAAATTATGTATTTTTTTCTAGAACGCTAGCTATGTAATTTTTCTTTTTAAAAGATTATCTTAAACTTTCAGCGTATAGGATCGATCCCAAGTATAATTTTGTTGTCTTTGACGAATAAAGGTAAATATACAAAAAAATACAAATCGTTACCGTGAAATGTTTGTTTTTGAAGAAGGGAAATCCCTATCGGTTATTTTACTATCAACATTACACCACGGACAAGCCACTGTGGGATAGTGATAATAGAGATCAGTAGACGAGAGAGATATAGAAAACGTTTGATTTTCTGCGGTGAAATTACTGTAGTCAGGAAGTGTAAACTTTAACGTCGCAGACACGATTAAGAGAGAATATCTTAAAACAAATAGTCGAAACTAAATCCTGATGAACTTGTAAGTATTTCATTCGATTTAACACTTTTGAAATTGACATAAGTGGGTGTGATGTACCTAGCGCTTCGCTCATCTCTAAGATACGCTTGAATCAACGTAATAGTTCTTCTGTATCAAAGTTAGCCCATACCGAAAAAAGGTGGTCTCATTGCAGTAGAAATTGTGTTAAAAATACAACGCTATTTTAAACGCTTATTGCATTTTTGTAATTTTTGTCAAATCAAACATAAGGGATTCAAGATTTTAGCGGTAGCAGTGATGCACATGACGCTTCGCTCGTTGATAACCACGCTTGACTCAAGCTAATGGGCTTTGCCGGTACTGTTGATCAAACTGACTTTGGTGATTTGATGCAGTAGGAATTGTGCCAAAAATAAAACGCTATTTTAAACACTTTTTGAATAGACATTTTTCTTGATATGCTTAGCATCAACACAATGGGTTTTTTCCAACAAAAGCGATCATACTGCACTTTGCAGTACGATGCAGTAGGTTTTGTGTCAAAAATAAAACGCTATTTTAAACACTTTGAATTAACGCCAGCAGCAGATTAAGGATTTTCTAGGCTGGACTGACATGCATAGCTTTTATACACATTTTTCTTGATATGCTTAACAAAAGCGATCATACTGCACTTTACAGTATGACGCCGTAGGTTTTGTGTCAAAAATAAAACGCTACTTCAAACGCTTTTTTAATTTTCAACTCTAAGCTAATTAACACCAGCAGTGGATACACGATTTTTTGAAAGTGTTAGGGAAATGTTCGTAGACTAATGCTATAGCAAAACGGGATAAACCGGTTTACCGATTTGATCCAGGTATATAATCATGTAGGTTACGCTTGGATGTCTTTTACTGGAAAGTTTAGGGTAAGAAAATAGCGAAACCACGATACGCAGTTGCTTGATACACACATTTGCAGTTATTCCACAAAGAATAACGGATACCCCGTGCAAGAAATAGTTAATGACATTTTGTGGAGTTAGCATAACCATGAGTGGATGATAACAAGAGTGTGCAACTTGACAGGTTGGACTGGTTTAAAATGTACCAGCACTCGTTGTGTTTTTGACATACATTTAGAGGGTTTTAATACACGTTGATTTTTGTTGAAGATATAAATTCTTCACGGAAGGTACCCAGTTGCATTGTCTTGTTAAAGAGTGTCATGCACTCTTGGTATAACCAAGAGTGGATATGATCCCTTAAACAAGAGTATGCAAAACGCCTTGTTTTGCATGGAACTAAATCTACCAGCACTCGTTGCGTTTTGGTCCTACCCCCTCCCTCATTTGGGGGGTGAATTTTACGTTCATTACACGTGTATCTGCCAGCCAACACCGAAAATATAATCAAACCACTTTTCTGTATATGAAAACAGCACATGAATTTCAGCATCTATGAAGATTCTGACACCCCCCAATATAAGGGGGGTAAGCCAAAAATGCAACGCGCGCTGGGTACATTTTTTCTACGTAGAATCTACCCAGTTGCATACTCTTGTTAAAGGGTATCATGCACTCTTGGTATAACCAAGAGTGGCTGATGCACTCTTCAATAAGTGTATGCTACTGAGTACATTCTGTGCATAAAAGAATGTATCCGGCACGCGTTGCGTTTTGACCATCACCCTTTATTTAGAGGGGGCACAACCTGTGCAAACCGTGCCACTTTATGCATTCGGCAACAAAAATTGCTCTGCTTATAGTTTAATTTAGGGATATTGCATGTGACAGCGACCCCCATCTAAACCAGGAGGGTCGATCAAAAACGCAACACTCTGTGGTACATTTTGTACCATGCGGAACGCTAAGATTTACACAATCTTGCATCATGCACTGTTTGTATTACCTGCCATTTCCAAAGTTGAAAGAAATAGCAAAATATGTCTTAGTTTACTCCAGTAAAATCAAATAAAGTTCCCTGTCTCACGGTATAAAGTCAAATACTCCTTTATTTATGGGGAAAACGTGACTTTATTGGGAATTTGGATTGAAAGGCTACGCGACGGAACAAATCGCTTAAATATTGAATATTAAGAAAATTTGGCAAATCTTTAACGACGCTCCAGTGAAGCAGTGTCTTCTTCCAACAGAATAGACTATCCACCTGTCTTGTTGCCCTTTTAGATACGTTCCAATTGGGACAGTTAAGCAAAATTATGGTATTATTTTGTGCTGTTTCTAGTTACTCCGATCGTAACAACTACGGCAAGTAGAAATACTTACTGTAGCGGCAACTCTTTAACTCTTCAATTACACTTTACTCAACTTTATGAGTCAAATGCTTTCTACTCGTTTGAGCTTGAGGTATTAAATACAGAAAAAAAGCGATCACAGACGAAAATTTTATTCATTTTTCTTTTTATTCAATTTTAAGAGTTTTTATTGAAATTTAAAATATGATGTAAACGCGTTACATCGACAGATATTCTGCCTCCGGTTAAAGCAAAATGGTAGTGGTTCGCTTCAGGGCCCGTATTCTTGTACGTGGGTTGCACGTATCATTGCTTGGTGAAAGGTCTTGTAACTTTCGAACCAGTGAATGCCGATGGTCCAAAATCAGGACATATTTCGTATATGATTTACTCTACTGCTGTATGAATTTTGACTTTAACAACTACAATTGTTTGTTGGTTTGATAACCTATTACTAAACTGATGATAGTTGCAATACACTTTTGATAATATGGGCCCAGACGGGACAAGAAACACGTACATACCCTACCGAAAGTTCTGGAGAATGAAGAGAATAAGCATTTTTAGCAGGTAATTTGAATAACTTTCCAATGTTTCGAAATCAGATATTTTTATCTCGCCCGCTACGACTGTTCAAAAAACTATAACATCGAGATTTATGTTCTGCGGAATTCCTGGCTACGCCACTGCTTTCGGTACCTAACCGGTAAAAATTAGGATAATTTGTAGCTATCTTCCTCGATCAATTACCATATTATGGTACTTATGGCAGTATCAAGGAAGTCAGCTCTACAAGCCACGACGCGGCGGCCAACCTACAGCCCAGCCTTCAATTAAAGAAGAATGTTCGCATTCAATGGTTATACTTGTAATAGCTAAGTCATTTTTCAAATTGCCCCAAATTAGAATTGTTATGCAGTGTTAGGTGAGCCAATTCGAACCATTTCAGAAGTTTCGCCGAAACTAGAATCACGCCGGGAATCGAATTTCGGACCTTCTACGCTAATTTCGATATCCACCAGTATGACATTAATATATTAAATACATGACATTAACACGCACATACACCCTGACACGCCAGTGCAACGATGATTGCTATGGCCTAACCCTAATCTTAAGCATAAGTTTGATATGTCCGAATCTGAAAATTTTAAAAACTTCATTATTTGAATTTATTGGAAAGTAATATATTTTATTATTTATTATATAATCGGATTGCAAGTTCTCACGTTAAGTCACCGGCGCCTTTATAAATAAGAGTTCAGTTAAACAGCAAAATATGTTTTGAATTCAATCTGAGAACTCTGATATGATTTTAGTGGAGTGCTAACGGTATCAATTAAAGTTTCCTTCACTGATAATTTCTAGTGATCAAATGGCCAAGGTGTCCAATGGATCAAGCAAAATTTTTTGTTGTAGTGGAATGGGTATGACCAAGAGTGCATAATACAAGAGCGTGCAAGTCTTGGAGTTTCGCGTGGTACAAATTTGACAGCCGGCGGTGCGTTTTTGGCTGACCCCACTTTGTTTAGAGGGAGCGTCGTTGTCACATGCAATAACCCTAAGTTAAACTTGAAGCAGATCATTTTTGTTGCCGGATACATAAAGTGTCATGGTTCGCACAGGTTGTACCCCACTCTAAATAAAGGGTTTTAGGCCAAAAACGCAACGCGTGCCGGGTACATTCTTTTCTACACAGAATGTGCCCAGTTGCACTCTCTTATTGAAGTATGCATCATCCACTCGTGGTATGACTTACTAATCTGGCAAACGCTGGTGGTACTTTATGAAACAACAAACTGATGTCCACAACGGTTACACCAGGTTCAAGGGAAAAGCTAGAAAATTGCCACAAATCATATTTCGAGACCTAAGCGAGTACTCGAGACATTATTGGAACAATTCGCATTGAGACGATCGCTAACCGATTCTCGAGAATGGATGCTTTCGGATCAGGGAATAGTTGTTCAGTTTTTAAAAACGCTTTAACTATCCGTCATGTCAAATGTGTTTTAAGGCCTAAGTTTTTTACCGATAGCCGCTACCAGCTCTGATTCGCCATAAACCGTTGCAACGAGTAGCTAATGACATTGTGTGGTGTTGACATAACCAATCATTGTAGGAGTTGAGATGCAAAATGCCAAAAACTACGACTCAGATAGTATATCAAATTCCTCTTTATGGTATCAATTAAAATTTCTCCTTAGTTGAAGTGGAAGATTAACGGATTTTATCATTGGCAAAGGCTTATTAACAGGTTTTACTTTATGCTTAGGTTTAGGCAAGTTTTGGTCTAAACCTTAACCTAAGCGAAAGCGTTATTGCAGTAAGTAACGTATATAAGCATGGGAGATATGATTGTCCTGGTGCATATACAATATATGTGTAATGCAGATTGTGTTGTATACTAGCCGGCAGTATACGTGACTGCAAATATAGTCGACTATAAAAGCAGTTGAAGAGGCGGGCTGCGGGACGCAGTGGAAGAGCGTTCGCTTAAGGATTTGAAGGCTTATAGTTCGAGCCACTTCTGTATGCCTGCTTTTCCAGCTGCTTAATAAAAAGGTCCCGGTTCCACGTAGACTGACAGTGTGCAGGAGCCATGTTCTGTTTTGGATTCTTTGTTCAAATGTAATCTTACATCTATTTACGTCCGTTTCTTGCAGTAACCAGAAGTGGACTCTAATTGACTATGGAAGAGAAGGAAACCTTAAACTATACTATTCAGGGTTGAATTGCCAATGAAAATTGCCCGTGACATATTGATATAATCCGACCCACCAATCACTGACAGTAGAAAAATAATTGCACAACCACTATTAATTTCACTGATTGGCCAAAATTGTATCCAGTTCAGTGGCTTGTTTATACCGTAGACGTCATTGGTCAGTTCATTCCGGATACTACCTGAAGACCATTTTGTCTTGAAATTGATTGGTTTTGGGCGTGAAATTTCAGGTTTAACTAGCGACCAATGATCATATATTGTGCACTTGTACCTGAACTTTTTAATTGAATTAATGTATTCATTGGACGAATAACGTATGTATGCATGGACAAGAAGAACATAACCAATAAAGCGTACTTATAGCTAACCTAACTATCGATAATATAGCAAAAATTTGTTAAGATCAGCTTTGTCAGGCTTTTTCTAAATTTCGAACCGTTTAGTAAAGGGATATCATATTGTTCAACGAATTCCAAGCGGCAATGATTCTTACGTAGAAGCTGTCGTTTAAGTTGTTACATTGTAAATTCCAGTGAGTTAATGTTAACTCAGTTGTATCACTCAGTCTGAGTTAGGATTATCAAAATTCACAATTCTGAGTTGATCAAACTCATTCAGATTTAATTAATCAACATGCCCGGAATCAACTCAACTCAGAGCGAGAATCAACTAAACTGCAGAGTGAGAAATTAAGTTTACTGTTATTAATAACGCAGAAATCGCTAACTTTCCATCTGAGTTGATTAAATACTCATTGGAATTTACAGTTTAGTTACAAAGTTGGGTAAAGCAGTTCAAACTGTTTCAAGGGCTTTAATTGATACCACAAGGAGCAAGAAACTCTTAATTGAATCTCAATATTTGTTCAATATTTTGATGCTGATTTGTTTATCAATTATATATTTACAATAATGGCAACATTTGATTGGAACGGAAACTTAGAAGTGCGCTGTAAGGTCAATTATTTACACTCAATTCAGATACAGTGTATCGAGTCTTTTGTTCAGTTGAAATATTTGAAACTTCATTTAGAGTTGAAATTTTAGTAACAAATTTTAAGTCGAACAGAATATCAATTGCTAGAAGCATGGACGTTTACTTGAGCAGACAATAATATACTTGTATTTGTTTTCAATTAAAGTTTTGTCGCTAAGTTATCGTTGTGGTTTTATGGTACGTTATATTTTGCTAAATTAACAAATGTTGGATAGTTTTACACTGTATTTTTACAACTTTAAGCCTAAGCGTAATCGTAAGCTTTGACTTGCGAATATTAGCGTTAGACACCTCATACGTTCATCTCTTCCGCTGTAAATCCTAATGAGTTGATTCAGAAAATGAATTTGTCATTTCTGGTTATTTCCAAGTTAATAATAGTAAATATTCAACCATTCGGACCTGCTTTAATTCCGGGCAGTTTAACTCAAAATGAATTCAACCAGAATTCTATGTTCTAAAAGACCTCATTCAGAATTAAATGATTCAACTCATTCGGAATTAAAATCAATTCACTGGAGTTTACAGTTATGAACTACTATTACTATAAAGAAATAACCAATATTTAGCAGTGTTTTTAACAACAGTTTAGCTAGAAAACTATGCTCTGTGAACTTCTGATTGAAAATTGCGTTTTACAAATTTAAATTGAGACTCGAATGCACTCCCACCTTCGACCCAGCAAAGTGCACGTTCGAAGCAAATTAATGTTTGAACAGTTATTGAGTTCAACGTAGATTCAAAATTTACTTGCTAGACGATGTGGAGGCGTTTCCGCGTAACAATTAATTAAAACTACATTTTGCGTTGAAATGTAAAAACTGAAGCCAATGAAATCGAATCGAAACAGTTGAATTCTTAAAATTAATCAATTTCATTCGATGACAGCGTTGAAATGTAAAAACTGAAGCCAATGAAATCGAATCGAAACAGTTGAATTCTTAAAATTAATGAATTTCATTCGATGACAGCGTTGAAATGTAGAAACTGAAGCCAATGAAATCGAATCGAAACAGTTTAATTCTTGAAATTAATCAATTTCGTTCGATGACAGCGTTCAACTTAACCGTTTAGTTGATACAAATGTATTGAAAACTATTTTATTAATGTATTAATTTAAGTGCAATCAATGTATTTTGCTGCTCATTTTCGTGCAAATCGGTCTAAAGCTACGGTTTGAAACGTGTCCTTTCATATGGTCGAAAACTTTGGGGCCAATGTTAAAGAACAGGGCCGCAACAGTAGCAAAAAACGTATGCCTAAAAGCCTAAGCGTACGAGCAAGCCATACCATTGCCCAAGCGTAAGCAAAAAATAGTGCAAAGCTTATGCTTACTCTATTGCAGCGCCACGGAAAAACGATCTGCGCATGATGTTTACATGGGTGAACTTTGATTATTTACAGAATCATTTTACGTACCACAGCTAATAAACTATCAAGGCATAAGTCAAATCTATTAATACCTTTTAAAATTTCATTTTGCCAGCTTAGTTGTTGACAAAGGAGGTTATTTATTGATCTGTTCAGTCAAACTAGTTTCATGTTGCTAGGTTCGTTGTCCATTTTTAGATATGTTCCAAAATCAGCCAACCATAATGAATTCCGATCGTTTATTTACCGTTTCTTCTTATATTTTCCGTCTTCTCAAACGTAAGCCAATTGGCGAAATCTGTGCAACAATTATTCTAATTCATTTTTTTAAATCAAACCAATTGTATCCACAGTTTCTTCAATCTCACATTCAAATTTACGCAATCTCGTCCTAGTCCGTGCATTATGTACCCACCCTCTTCTCGTATACATGAAGATAACAAATATTATTACCACGTGTGTTCATTTAATTCCACTTGCGTGGATTAGTATAGACTGCATATCGTTTTGGAAATTGCATACTGCATATTTTCAACCTCAATTAATAACAGACAAAAGCATATTAATTAATTTTATCACCTTTGGGCTGTTGAAATTATTCAATTTAAATCTTGGTTGTGGGGAGGGTCGCGTTTACGTTTACAAATCGAAGGTGTTGAAAGATTTATTAGCGTGGGCAAAGCTTGCAAATTTGTCTATACTTGGTTATCAAGAACAAAATGTAACTACATTTATGTTAATATTTGGCGGAAGATGTTAATATAGTTTGATTTAAGAGAGTTATTTTTGTGGCAACCCGAAATTTAGTATAAGTTTAGTTACGCTACGACTAAGCGACGTTTAACTTGCTGTTAATATGCAAGATTTGTGATAGTTGCATATATTAATGCTGCGTATATCTGTAGCTGGTTCATGTTTTGAAAAAAATTGGGGTTATGATAGACCATTTTACATATTTACAGAATTATAATTATACGTGGGTCCAGTATAGTCCAAAGAACTAAAACCGTAGGCTCTACTAACCTAAAAGTCGAAGGAAACATTGCCACGATCATTTTTGGCTTGCAGAATTCCTGATTTTGCTTGTGTAGAAAGTATTTTAGAAACTCCCATCATCCTTGGTTGGACCTCTTTAAATGAAGTTGAAATCTTTAAGTAAAACAACAGTTTCGAATGTAGACCACGTATGCTGTATATGCTGCGTATGTCATTTCTCAAATTGTAAATTACCAAAAATTGTTAGTCAACTCATACCAATTCTAATTTTCTTTTCGCAGTAGGGGTGTATCTGTACGATGGATTTTGTCTAAATTTTAGCCAATTATTGTACCATATGCGAGTGACATCATAATATTTTGTATTAGCTAAGTAATTTTAATTGCTATTATTCAGAAACAATCAATTAAAAAGTCGATTACTCGAAGACTAATTTTGACTGAATTAATTAATGTCTCCATGGTGTCTAAATTTAAAAGTCTTCAGTACCTGTGAAATGGATTATATTAGTCTGTGAGGCGACAATTTGTGTTTGAAGAAACAGCTTTAATATTCGTTCTTACATTCCATGGCTATTGTACACTATTCCGCGTTCCAAGTTAAGACTTATGATTACGCTCAGTCTTTTAGGCTCAACTAAACATTTGAGAAAGGTTTAAGCTTAGGCTTAGGTAAGCTTTTTTTCGAAATCTAAGTCTATGTGAAACAGCCAGATTTCAGCGGTTCAAATACAGAAGCAAGCTAAAGTTGACTACAAAGTAGTGTTGTAATTTAAGTTTGGATAATAAAAATCTGCTGACGATCAAACATTTTGTTTGCCAATAACAATATTAAACTTTAGCAAATTTCACCCCCCCCCCCCCCCTGCAGTAATCTGCATTCTCATAAATCTAAGACTTTTGACAACTTTCGGAGAATTCATAATCTGCAAGTTTTTTGTCCCCCCGCTGTGTGGAAATTTTCCAGTTGGAAAAGTCTCAAGTAACTCGAAAACCCAATTTGTTGTTGACCACAATTTAAAACCTTAGTGTCGTATATGGTCAATCTGCAGCATTAACCCTGCTTTAAATTTAATCGCACGTTAAGTGGACGCCTGCTCGAATTAGAATTATCAATTCAATCCCGTATTGATAGAACGATTTCCAGCTTTTAGGAGCACTCATTTAGAATGCCCTTAAACTAAAAATACCGTAACCCAAGTAATATCGGGCGACTAAATTAACGTTCAGATATTAGAATCGGTAGTTGCCTTTTTCCATGTTTTGGGTAGTTGAAATAGTGGATTTGTAAGGGTCACAGGGTCCACTATGACGTGTAGGCAGCTGCGGATTTTGAGAAGCTGGTGTCTGCTGACTGGTGTATTCAGGGGATTCACAACCGATTAACAGCTCAGTTCTAACCGGCATCGGAAGGTCGTTAGCTTTTTTGGCCAATGTACAGAACAGGGGCAGGACAGTGTTATAGGCATATTCCTAAGCCTAAGCCTAAGCCGAGCAAAAAATCAGTCTAAAGCTTAAGCTTACTCTATTCTAGTCCCACAGAAAAATTATCCGCACTTCATCTTTACGTTACCGCTTTTTTCAAGATATTGCTATCTTTACTTGGTACCGGTATGGCCAAATCTTACACATATACCAACTCTAATTATTGCCGTCAGCCACTTCTGCTACTCGAATCAAACTAAAGTTACCCTATAGTTAAGGGAAAAATGTAATTGACACCACAGTCGGGAAACGTGAATTGATATTTTAGCGAAACAGCCATGATTCACTGTAAAAGTTGTATTGAATTGCTTTAAGCAGTTCAGAAATTTGCTGATCCAAATAATTTTTTGAAAGTCGACCTCAAAGTATAAAATATTAATTTTTTCGTAATTCCTATTTAAATAACATTTAAAATGTAATATTTTACCGCCGCAAACTTTGAAATATTTAACCTTCAATAAATCGAAAAGTGTTATATTAAAACTAATTTCAACTACGACTAATGGTAGCGTAAGCTTACGGCATGCTAGCGATTAGAATGCCTTCAAGGTGTACTTGAAACCTAAATAATCAATATATATAGTTTCCGAGCATCAGTGTCTTAATACTGACTAGATTTTAAAGTTGTGACTATTGCCGTTTAAATGATTTCTTACCATCACACAAATCAAATATAACTCAAACCTATTTTATTCTGGAGTATAGCAGCACCAGATCAGGGGCGTAAGCAGGATTTTATTTCTGGAAAATATAATAGCTTTTGAAAATTGTATGAAACAGAGAGCACAACGACCAAGTGTCGAACTCTAAGGGAAATGTTTTTCAAATTTTCAAAAAATTTTGGAAGGGATGATATATACAATACCCCCTTTTTTGCATGATATATATACATATATACACATGTATATGTATATATTTATATATTTGTTTCTGTGCAATATTCACTTAAACTTTGGATTCTACATGGCTCACAGGCCGCAGGGCATCGTTTACTTTCATTAAATATAAAAGCGACAGATTGAAGACTTCATGATTTTGCGCCTTTTTCTCGCCACAAGGTTCGTATAAACTTGTGATTATTTGGCTCTTGATACCGGGGCATTTAAGTGGTATTTCTTCGCCACAAAGCTAACCTTGGTCAAGTGTTTCGTGCGACTCTGTGGTTAGGCTTTTTGCTGTTTTGTTGGCCCGAAAACTGTCACTGCGGCTTGAGTGTTTTGATGGGAAATATTTCGAGGTAAAAGCGGTCGTCATAGGTCGCCTTATAGGCTCGGTTTGACTTAGTGTAGTCCGTTTCCCCAAAAGTTTTAGTAGGTAACTTTTAGCTTTAGATTACTGTAGTTTTAACCTATTAATGGAGTGCGAGATTCGGTTAATGCGCACACATTCTGTTCACTTTTGAAATATTTTGGTCTTCTGGGTCCACGATTTGATATTTGTTTAATTCATCCTTCCACTAGTGTTAATTTAATGGAAGGCAAAAGTACCTCCCATAGGCTTTGACTTTGACCGGTGCTTAGGCTGAAGCTTATGCTAAAGGTTTCCCTACGCCTAAGAATAAATCTTTAGTCGATTTTAATAATCCACTCATTATGTATGGGTGATAGTTTTAACATTTACCCATAATTTTTCAGTAGGAGACACACTTTTCAATGTGAAATTAGTATAAACGTTTGAATTGAACTATGTTCGAAATTATGGCCAATGTATCGAACACGGCAGTAACAGTAGTATAAGCATATTCCTAAGCATAAATCTTTATGTATAATATTAATTTAGTTTTTGTAGACTGATCTTATGTTTACTAAAATACAAAGTCCCAGCTAAATATTAGTAATTCAGTTCAAAACGTTCGGATAATGTGCACAGAATTGAAACAAGGTAAGTATTTGTGTTTTGTGTGTCTTCTGAATTAATTTCATTCCGCCATGGAATATTTATTTCGAAAACTGAAACTTTCTGCAACAAAAGAACTTTCTTGTAAAAAATTTTTTAGGTTTATTGCTGTATAGTACTTGCACGCTAAAATTTGCGAAGAATGGATACTGGCCCGAATTAATTTTGATGTTCACAATTGACACAGTGAAAATTCTTAAAATATTTCATATTAAAATTTGACCACTGTAAAGAAAAGGGCTGTCTCAGTAGTATAACCATTTTCATAAACCTACTCCTACAACTAAGCCGAAGCGTAAGAATAAGCTTATACCTAAGCCGAAACCTAAGCGTAATCCATAAATTATTGTAAAGCTTAAGCTTACTTTATTGCAGTCCGCTAGGAAAAACGTTCCGCCCTTTATGTTTACATGGGCCGAAATCTTATGCGTTTTTGGAAATATTTTGAAATTAATTATTTTATTGTGCATTTTGCAATAATATTCTCCAAATTTAACAAAGATCGAATATACAGTTTGTTTCGTAATTCGAAATTCAAATACGAAATCACTCGGTGGTTACTTGAACAAAATTTTGCAAAAGGGCTTAATGTTGCTTAAGTGCTTATATACCTACATTTATTGGCTAATATTACTTTCAGGCGTAACAGTAGTATAAACATATTTGTAGGCTTTACCTTAAGAAGTCTCAGCGTAAGTATAGGTAAGCCTATTAAATAAACCAAAACCAATTCGTCAAAGCTTAAGCGAAAAAAATAATCTAAAGCTTACTTATGTTTTACTCTGTTACAATCCCGCAAACATACGGTCAGTCCCTCAAAGTAATACTAGATTTAGCAGTTTTTTTTTCAGGACGTATCCTACTGGATATTCCTTGCAAAGTATGTCAAGATCATTCGTCTGGCAAACATTACGGAATATTCGCATGTGATGGATGTGCTGGTTTTTTCAAGGTTAGTTTATTTTAATTCGTTTGCCTTTGAACTATTTTTAAAATTAAATTTTCTAAAAAATTGTTAGCAAAGTTTCAAAACGTCAATAATTGTTGAAATTAACAGATCAAATCATTTTGTTTTTAGTTTATAAATGTAATACTTAGTACCATTTACATGAATATTACTGCGTTTACAGCGAGATTTGAACCAGGAACGTACGTGCTACCGGTCCACTGCTCTAACCACTGAGCTGCATTTGCAGCGAGGTTCGAACCGTACGGATTATCGCTTCACTGCTCTGAAATGGTACCTGGGTTAATACTTTCAGCGTTCAATTCGCCGCAACAGGCAGTACGTTTGCAAAGCAAAAGGAACATCGCAAGACAACAGCTGTCCAGTTGACAAAACACATCGTAATCAGTGTCGTTCTTGTCGACTGAGCAAATGTATTCAAGTTGGAATGAATCGAGATGGTAAGCGACTTTTTCTGCGTTTATCATCAATAATTATTTTTTCGGAATCTTTTCGATTCCCTCCCCCTCGCAATTCGGCTTGCATCAAAAGAAATAGATTTTGAATTTTTTTGCATATATGAGCTCTTGTACGCCTGTCGTGATCAATCTGCCCCGTTCAATTTAATTAATATATTTAAATATTTGATTTTTTTGAAGTTTTAGCGAACTTTTATTGTGATTAAAAAATAATTTTTTTTGATGAAAATTTGAGAAATTTGAATATTTTTCGTCGTTTCAAACTCAGTTTAGGAAGCATTATTGCACTACAAAACGGAAATTTATTTGATTTTCTGCTCTTGCACACTGCCTCACATTTACCATTTTAGCTTTAGGCTTGGAAACCACATACTTAAGTGCAATCCTACGCCTTTGGCTTAAGTATTGTTCTATCATTGAGCTTCACCTAAGCCATAGGTATATAATGTTTCGACTCAATATTTAACGGTTTAAAATATTTGGCCCATGTTATTTTGAGCGAGGGGCGTCCAGGTTTCTGGTGGGTCTACAAAACAGTAGATTTAGATTCTAAATTACATTTTTTCTTTAGGCTTAGGCTTAGGCAAAGGCAACGGCTTAGGCTTAGGAATTCATTTTTGCAACGCTTAGGCTTAGGCTTAGAAATACGCTTAATCTACTGTTACGCCCCTTAAAGTAACATTGGCCAGATATTTCATCGATGATAGTTATGGTAAACTTATTTTAAACCAGAATGATGCCCTATGTTTGTTATTAATTATAGCGGTCCAACACGAACGTGGCCCTCGCAATTCAACCCTTCGTCGCCAAATGGCTCTGTACTTTTGTTCCACCGGACCTCCAGGCCGCCCTAAAGATCGTTTTCGGCAGTATTTCAACAGCGGACTCTCACAACAGCACCGTCAATCGTTGCCGCCGATTAAAACTAACGCATGCGTACCGGCAAAATGTCGCGCGGCACGACGCACGTCTGCGACAACCAATCCAAGTCAAACGTCACTGCTCGCGGTTAAATCTAGTTGTTCCGGCGAATCACCAAACCTTAATCGAGGCCCAGTAGAGTCACCGCTGTCGTCTGTAATTCAACAACAAGAACAACAAGAGCAACAACAGCAGCACCAACAGCAACAACAGCAACAGAGTTCCCCAACGGAAAGCCGTTCGCCACCTCTTTCAATAACCCCCACCTCAAGCCCCCCATCTGAGAGTAGCTTATCAGGCTACCACCCTGAGACTGATAAGTCCACCGGTGTAATACCAGGATTGCCAGGCTCGAACTTCACTCCTGGAATTAATATTCCCACCGTCCCACATCCTCCCACAACCTTGCCTGGAATATTCCCGCCACTTGGTCAATTCCCCATGCCTACGTTTTGGTTTGGTTCACGTGATTCTAGCACTGGTTTCCCTACGCTTCCAAGAGGATCTGCATTGCCCACGCCTGGATTCGGCGGTTTACCACCCCTGCCATCGATTCCAGGAACGGCCGGATCACAACCTGGGATAAACGGCCTGTTTGGTGGACCAAGTTTGTTTCCGTTGCCGTGTTTTCCACCCATTCCGTTCGTTAATCCGCTAGTTACTCATCACTCGGCTAGTTTACTGTTCGGCCACAACGCGTTACTGGGTGGTCTGCCAACGTTTTCAGATACTCCGTCAGAAGTTGGTGTGGTAAGTATATGCCTATTTTCACGACGAGTTCACACAAACTGCATAAGTGAACGTTTCCTGACCAGGAGGTACAATTTGGCAAACTTTATTATTTCAAAACAAAATGCCAACTGTTTTGTAACTTAAGATATTTCCGATTGCTAACTTAAACCTTCAAATTTACTATATTAAACATGTTGCTTTGAAAATATAAAAAATAGTAATTATTTGTAAGCAAAGTGTTTAATATAGCAAATTTGAACGTTTAAGTTAGCAATCGGAAATCTCTTAAGTTATAAAACGGTTGACAGTTTGTTTTGAAATAATAAAGTTTGCCAAATTGTACCTGGTCAGGAAACGTTACCTTAACTCAACGTTACATTTCAAGTTTAAGTCAACTGAACATTTCACAGCGTCATTGAATCTGTCTAGCAACCACATTATTAAACTTAATGAAAATTTTCATTTTCAGCCTACTTATAGAACATACGACCAAATGTTATTTTTTAGGGCCGTATCTTAAGCATATTCCTAAGCTTAAACCTAAGTGTTGAAAAAATGTAAACCTAAAGTCTAAACCTACGCAAAAATCTGATTGAAAATTACAGCCAACTTTTTTGCAGTCACACCAGAAAACGGGATCTCCCCGTAGAAGTACCACGAGCCGCGTTCATATGGCTTAAAAGTTGTAAGGTCGCAAAATAGACGGCAAATTAAATTTAAATTATTGTTGTGGGAAGCTTGCTTTTAATTATTAGCTTTGTTCTACAGGCAAAACTGAGTACGGAAACGATCAAAGAACGCGCAGCGCAAGTGTTGTTCACATCGATTCATTGGCCAAAAACACTTCCGTCGTTTATAAGTTTGCCTAAATCTCAACAAGTAACTATTTATTATAACGCGTTTTGCTGCACAAAAGTTAAGTCTCGATTGCTCTAATCGGAAGCTTCAACTGATTACTAGAAGCGCTCTATGCAAACACCTTTGCTGTTAGCACTAAAAATTATCATTGCAGTTCTGCAGAAAAACGTTCCGCCGCTGATCTTCATATGGTCCCAAAAATTCTATTTGCGTCCGTATTATTTATTTCGTTATATAATGCAGGTCCCACTGTTTAGGGTAAATGCCCTTTTTACTGGTGTCTACACATAATTGTTTAATATTTAGACGCTATTTCGTGCTGTATCAAATTGAAAACTTACCACTAACTCATGATAAATTTTGTCTTTCAGTTGAAAAATTGGCTTCTTTGTTAAATTTAGTTTGAATTTTTTTTGTATTTTTAGCAATCACTGCTCGAAGATTCGTGGTGCTCGTTGTTTTTGCTCAACGCGTTTCAAATGAACCTGATCACAGAAGCAATGATTGATGCACTGCACGTTTTAGGTAAGAATATTTCCAAATGAAAGATCTTCAATTAAATTGTCTTGAAGCAGAAATTCTGTAAACCAGTCGTAGTGGGACTACATTTATTGAGCGAAGCTCGAACGCACGTAAGCAATTAAGCTAATAGGCAAATTAGCTATTAGCTAACTATTTAATTATCGGTTTCGGATGTTTGTAAACTATTTATTCAAATTCCTCGCACCCAAAAACTCTTCAGCCACTCTAATAATTTTTGGAATAATTTAAAAAGTCATAATTTTGTTCTGTCAATTAAGCTAATATGCAAATTAGTTATTAGTTAACTATTAAATTATCGGTTTTGGAGGTTTATAAACAATTTATTCAGATTCTTCGCACCCAAAAATCTTCAGTAAACCCTAATAATTATGAAAATAATTAAAAAAAGTCCTAGTTTTGTCTTGTCAATTAAGCTAATATGCAAATTAGCTATTAGCTAACTATTCAATTATCCGTCTTGGATGTTTGTTGGAGGTTTGTAAACAGTCTACGCAGATTCCTCGCACCCAAAAACCCTTTAATGCTAAAAGTAGATTGCTTCTAACTGTAATAATTAGTGAAATATTGTGGAAAGTCCTAATTTAGGCTTAAATAATTATGCAAATTAGCCTGTAGCTAATAAACGGCTTAAAATTTTAAAACCCTAATGCGAGGTTAACACCCCAGGATAATTGGCTTTCAAACAAAAAAAAGTTTGTCAAAATAGGTTCAGCCGTTCCTGAGATTCTTTTCGGACGGACAGACGGACAGACGGACGGACGGACATCCACCTTTCGACCCTCAAGTACAAAACATAAAACGCTTCGCGAAACTCCGAGCTTGGCTCGGAGTTTCGCTTCGCTCAATAAGTCTTTTATTCGTTAATTCCTCGTTTTTCAGCGATAACGAAACAACATTGGTTTTTTTGAATATCACATATTTTCTCGGGCAATTTATGCTGGGAATCTAGAATTTGTATTATACTGATATCAATTTTCAATACAAGCTGCGCGAGAGAATTATTATTTGAAGATATTCACACCAAACGAATATGTTATTGCAGAATTTTCCCGTCAACAAATGAATCTGTTGTTGTTTTAGGTGGAACAAAAACTGAAACCGAAGAACTGTCGCAACTGTTCGCAAGCTATAAACTACTGGAAATGGATCAAATGGAATTGTCATGCAGTCGAGCGATTTGTTTGCACCAATCAGGTAAGATGTTTGCCTCTGCTAATTTTGATTGGTTCAACGTTCAATGTTACTTTTAGAGGCGTAAATGAATGGTAAGCGTATTCCTACACTTAAGTCTCGGCGTAAAGACTACGTCTGATATGCCTAAGCATAAACAAGAGATAGTCTAAGGACTAAGTTCACTCAATTTGAAAGCTACAGAAAATGGGAATCCTTTAAAAGTAACACAGGCCAGTGTTAAAATATTAGCATTCATGCCCATTTACAACAATTTCTCATTCAAGCGAGCTATTATATTTAGCAAAATTTGAAACTGACACAACCGAAGAAGATATCATGCAAAATATATACCGTTTTCTTTTGACTTGGCTTATCTGGTTTGAAAGTTACAAGACCTATCACCAATTGCTTATAATTGCAATATATCTATGTAGAGTTGTGAAAAAAGCCATTGTTTACAGATGTAATTTGATTTTCCAATAACTGCGGCGCCGTTTATTAAGCTGCCATACCGGCTTTCAAACAAACGAACATCGCTAACTGCGAAGCAAACATTCTCTCAATCAATGTAAAATTTTGCTTTTCAAGGAATTAAAAAATTACACTAAAATTAAAGAGATTTTCACTGCAGGGCTTGCGGCGACACGCGGCTACGTCCGGTATAGTAAAGTATGCCGCAACGCTCTGTATCGCTAAGTTGCATAGAAATATCCTCAGCAGTCGGTTGTCAAATTTCGATTTTGAAATAATGCAAAATGTCACTAATTTTAAGAAGTTTTAAACTAAAATAACAGTTTATTTTTTGCGAATTTTCAGTCAAATCCGTCTGCGACACATACACCGAAACACTCTACCGCTACATCGCACTAAAGCAAGCGCCTACTGGAAACGGTGCTTTACGCCAGGCGAGAATTTCTTTATTCGTTAATCGGCTTCAACTTATTTCTCCGGATTCAATTGAACGAATGTTTTTTCGCGATACCATTGGCAGTGTTCCGTTGAAACGTTTGGTTGGAGATTTATACGCGAGCGGTGGTGGTTACGGCCAATGGGATGCCGGCAAGCTGGACTCTTAGAATGAAATTGATCAATCATATTGGAGGAATTTCTTCAGCGCTATCGTAAATAACCAATGAAATGGCGACAAATGGCAGTGTTAGCAGATCGTTCCAATGGGAGGCCAACAATATGGACTCGTAGTTTGAAGTTAACCAATCATATTGCCAGACTTTCCAATCCTACTGAAAAAATGGAACAGCGAAACGCCTTTTGCTGCAATCCGGATTTGTTTTTTGTCAAGCAAACGCACTAATGCCTTGAACGTCTCGAAAACCTTTCGTGCCGGCAACTCACAGAACTATAGTCTAATTAACAATTTCTAGACGAAGTTATAGACAGAACCAGGCCAATGATATTGTTGGAACATTCTCAACCGTAGCAAACTCTATATACACAAAACAGCTAAATGTGCGCTACATTGGAAGGAAGAGTACTGGAACGTGCCAAACTTTGGATTTTGTATCAGGATATTCAAATTCCATGCGCCGACCGTAAGCTTGCCCAATCCGTTTAAAGCGTTACGGATAGCGTGTTCCAATCCTTCGAACATGTAAAGTTATCATATTCAAGAGGTTGTGAAACGTAAAGAACCGATTATCGTGCGATCCATATACTGATTATTTGGCCGCAGAACAATGTGTCTTACCTGAGTAGAATTGTACTAAACCATGCATATATGGAATTTTATATGGTAAAAGGGGAACTATTTATATAAATATCAATGGATTAATAATTATGTTTCTACCACCTTAGCGTGATCTTAGTCACCTTTGACCTACAGAAAACCGGATTCCCATGAAGGGAACATGAGCCAAGTGAATATTGCAACTCAACGCAACGCTACAAAAAATAGAATAGTATAATATGTATAGGTCATTGCTTTAAAGTGTTAAAATGCGTCGGTATGAGATGTTAAACTTTCGCAAGTAAAAACTTTGGGTACCTTAAGCCACGGAAGGAAAATTTGTAAGTAACCTTCTGATATCTGAATGCAATCTAGTATTAAATTTGAATTCATTATCCAGTTCCGACTACGGCTCCGGCCAGACGTTAGAGTATCCGGCTTCGGCTCCGTCAGTTTTTGGTATCCGGTTGCAAACTGATATATATGAATATATACGCCTAAATATTAATGATTTGCATTATTTTGAGGTCCACCAATAAGGACTGTCGTATTAAGCTTAGGCAGATATGTGGGTAAGTTTGTGATGAACTAAAACCAGCCAATCAGTAGAACTTCTCAATTACTGTTTAATGCTGAAACTCTAAATTAATCATTTACGAATGAATTTTAACTGGACTTTAAAGGAAAAACTGCAATTAAAATCTTAGGCATGAATTTGTTGCTTTTATTTCGGTTTTACGCTTAAAAAATTTTTTTAAATTGTGAAAAGTTTACGTTTCAAGATTCTACTTCTTGTTGTAGCTTATAATATTTGTTGTATTTGAATGTGATCGTACGGTTTTAGTGCAATATTTCACTCTAAAATCAGTTAAGAAACCAACAGATAGCGTGTTGATGCAATCAAAAGTAGATCACTCTTAAGACAAGAGTGTGAAACTTCTTAAAATATGCATGGCATGCGGACCATTTCTTATTAACCATGCATTTTATTAGCATCTTCTTTAATTTCGTTGTTCCAACCTCCCCTAACCTAAATAAGGGGGGATTGGCAAAAAATGCAACGCGCGCTGTGTACATTCTTTTCTATAATTTATCAAGATGCATTTTCCTGCAATTACAGTATCATGCACTCTTGGTGACAACTGACTGCTACCGCATAAACTTAATTCGTAGTTTCGAGCCGATTGTTTATACTGAAATTTTATTTCGAAGCCTGATGGTATAAATTAACAATTACCATTAAATTTTGACTGACTCTCAAGTTGAACTTTAATTTTGTTTTGAATTTGAAATATTTATCAGAATCGTAACTGTCAAAAAATTTGGTTTCGAATTACTTTTATGCGAAAATGTACCATTTTGATTAATATTGCTTGTTGCGTATTAAAGCTTGCCACAATTCTTGCCGTTGTGTATATTAATAGCTTGCTAATTAATTTATATATGGTTTCGACTTTGAATGGCCTACAGCAAATAAGGTACAGAAACAGATAAGTAGATTTATATTGTCGCAATTGGCCCTTTTTCGACCGGGCCTCCACAGCCGGGCGGTTGAATCCTTCTAAACACGGTCCTGTACCTATAAAGATCCTACTATCACGTATATAAGCATGTAAAGCGTGCCCACTCTGATTTTTACCAACCTTAGATAACGAAACCTTAAAGGTATTTAGATGCTTGCGAATTTTTCAGCAATACTGAAGCTGTGGAGTTTGTAATTGCTAGTCAAAGTGGTTGCAATATTTGCAAACGCCGCCAGATCGAAATGCTACATCACCGTTAGATATTGTTCGTTCTTGATGACATACATCAATTTTTATGTCCAAAAATCTGCTGTAGCGATTCCCAAATTAAGTGCAATGGACGTTCCAGTTTTATTAATATAAGCAGAAGCGGATATGGTTCAGCCTTGCATCGCTTGTTTAAATATATTTTGATTTATCATTTCGATTTCGATTTCCTGTTATGTATAACTGCAATCGTTATCTGTGATAAAGTTCTGTTGCTTGCGTACTGTTTTTATCTTGCCGTCTGTTGGCCTATGTAAACATCAGGGGCGAAACGTTTTTCTGTGCGACTGCGATATACACTATAAATTCCAATGAGTTTATTAATTCACCTGGCGAGTTGGTTATTTTTGAATTAATTTCAGTAAACATTAACTCACTCTGAGTTGAGTTGATTCTCACTCTGAGTTGAGTTGACTCTGGGTGAGTTGGTTAATCAACTCAGAATGAATCGAATAAACTCAAAATTCTGAGTTCTGATCGTCCTAATTCAGACTGAGTAATTCAACTCCTTATGAGTTAAAATCAACTCACTAAAATTTACAGTGTAGTAAGCATATGTTTAAGACCAAATTTTTGCTTAATTTAAGCTTAGGCGTAAGCTTAACTGCAACCCATTCTTAAACTTAGGCTGAGAAACATGCTTTTACTACTGTTACGCCCAGTTCTAAACATTGGCTCACAACTGTTTAATATAAACATTTTCGTTGCGTTCAGTATTTCTGAATTTTCAAGTCCTGTTTGAAAATTTCTTATCAATTTTTATCTATAAAAACGTTGTGCTTGACTTACAAGGTGGCTTAGCACTTCTCTTCTATTAGGACGCTAAACCGCGTGAGTGTGCTGAAACGCTTTATACAGCATCTTTCAAAACGCTTTTTGCAAGTTGAAAAACACTTAAATTAATAGCGCTAAACGACTATTAACTATCGCTATTCAGCTTTTATCAAAACGCTATTTTCTTATCAATACGGGTTTTTCATGAACGCGGTTGGGGTCTTAAACTCATGATGTGATTAGGTGTGATTAGATCTAAAATGAAGCCTAAGCCAGTTTAAATTTTAAAATCCAAAGTTTCATAGTTCCATATTATTTAATAGTAAAATGATTTATGATGATATATTGCCATGTTTTGAGCTTGCTCTATTGTTTAATTTTTCTTCAATAAAGAAACAATTTTGTACGAACGATCATTCTGTTAAACCCTCAAATTATATCAACGACAAATATCGGATGAACGCTTATAGGAATTTACCATATACCCTTATAGAATTCAACCACATCTTTAAACCTATAGCGCCCGAAGTGGGAGCAGAGTGGGATGTTTGCCCCCCAATGTTCAGACAGGAGGTACAGCCCCCCAATATCGCTTAGAGCTCACAATATGAAACTGTTGAATACTTGCTCAACCAACACCACCTAGCAAAAAAAAAAAGGTTTCGTGTTGTAGAGTTAAAGTAGTATATACTTCGTTTTGTTGGAGCATCTTGTCTGTCACAATGTATCGCATGACAAAGTGGTTTTAGCAAAACGAACGCTCTTTAGCATTTGACCATTTTACATTGCTAATGTGAGCCTGATTGTGTTAATTTGATTCCGGCGCCGTGGATTTAACCAAAAATCTTCACTTTAATTTGTGTGGTGCTAAAGGCTCTGTCTTGAGTCCGACTCGACTCATTCTTTAAGGCAAGAGGAACGGTGAGCTGGCTCGGTGTCAATTTGAATACCAAAGTAACAGAGTACAGGTACCACAGATGAAAAACTATTGACCATAACCTGAACCAAAGTTATATTGATAAACTAAGCCAGAACCAAAGCTAATCCAAGCCGACTCATGTATTATGATCAGGGGCTGAACGGTTTTCTGTGCGACTGCAATGGAGTAAGCTTTAGACTAATTTTTGCTTAAGCTTAAAATTAATTGCAAGTTTTTAATTTACGCTTTTAGGCGTAGGCTTATAAATATGCTTGAACTACTCTATTTTACGGCCCTGTTTGATACATTTGGCTCAAGCCTAACTCCCTGCCTGCAAATATGATTGTTACTTTGGTGATTCGAGTTTTTGTTCGATGAGCGCTGTGCAAATTTGTGTAAAGGTTACGCTTGTTCGGCAGCAAACGTGGGCTGGTGTTTGCCATGGAGATTCAAGCAGAACAATGTTCATCTGCTTGGTTCAATGATACCTTTTCAGAAATTGACGAGGTTTAAAAATTGAAAATAAAGTTTTGCGATTTAAAAACATAAAATGCCTTGTGTATCTTTGCAAACGGAGAGAAAAAGTTTAAGCTTAATCCTAAGTTCTAGTTATGTCGAAATCTGGCCCATGTAAAGATCACGGCCGGAACGTATTCCTTCAGGGCTGGAATAGAGTAAGCTTAAGTTTTAGACTAATTTTTTTACTAAAGCATAGGCTTGGGCTAATAGGTATAAGCTCATTTTAGCGCTTAGGTTTAGGTTTAGGAGTATACTTTACACTACTGTGTTTTGTCCATGTTGTATATATTGGCCTGAAATTTGAAAATTTTGAAAATTGTGAAGTGAGGTATGCAAAGCCGAAAGTTTACTTTACACAGGAAACAACATTATCTTTAGTCACATTCGATGTGCAATTCAATTCGTTTGATGAGCGCAGTGTAAATTCACCAAAAAGTTAACGCTTGAGTGATAAAAGTCCTCTTGGCTGTTGTTTATCTACCAAATCCGAGCTCAAAAATATACATCTACTCAATCAAAGCGAATACCTTCTTCGAAAATTATAAGATGGGACATTCACTGCTCATCTTCACAATCCAATATATATTAGTGACTTTTTAAATTTTTATTTGATATTGTTTTCATTCCAAAGCTAAAATATTGTTTTTTTTTATTTTTGACAATTTATGCCAAAAGTTAATATATATGCCTGTGCACACGGAAGCAACTCGAACAGGACATGCTCCTATATATACATATATGTATATGTCAGGGTGCCACTGGAAGTCTGGTTTCGTTGACAAAATCCGGTAAAATGGCTTATTATTCTAACTTATTTTACTAATTTGTCTGAGTGTAAATTTTCAGTTAGTACCATACCCCATAATATATCGTGTTTCCAGCAATTGTTGCTGGATTTTGGCATTCTAAATGGTGTGTTTACATCATGAAAAGGGATAAATAGTGTTAGAAATGAATTTTTCGGTAACAAGTATTTTTTGTTATATATATACATATATATATCGTTTGAAATATATTAACTCTCGTGTATTTGCTATTTTACATCATTCATAGATTTACACAGTAGACTGAACTGAAATCTTAAGCGTTCAACAACAGTAGATCGACTGAAGTATAACAACTCGAATTAGATAAGTTATATATAACTATTAATAATTTTTAATATCTCATTTCTTAACACTCACAAGATTACGGTATTGCAAGATGTGAATAAACGTATAATTAGGAATCGTGTCAAAAATACGACGCTAATCTAAACGCTTTTCACGTTACAAACAGCGTGTTTCAAAATGCTTTTTTGGCAAGTGAAGACCCGGAGTTGAAAAACACCTTAGCTGAGGTCAACAAATGCAGCAAGCGTCGAAGGTGAAACAAGATGTAAAATTAAATAAAATTGGATCAAATTTTCTAATTTTTACAGGAAGGATGCCCATTATTTTGTTACCGAATCCATATACTGGACCATGCATCAACACATGTGTGTTGCCGTACGGTGGCGGACGTGGCCGGATGATGACAGACAGTGACAAACGACGCCGAACGGTGACGGACGGCGTCGGACGTCATCAAAAGTATAGCGGCACCCTCGGTATCGTGTTTGCCTAAACTACAAACAATGCGTTGGATTAATTAAGTATTAGCTATGTATTTATAATTGCTTCTGTATGCACTGCATTAACTATCTGTTAAATGTAGCATTCGTCAAATGTGTCTGATCTGTCATGGAAATAATACTAATTGCAAGTTGCAAATGAAGCGTTTAAAAGCGCATGAATTGCACAGACACAAGTGCAATACACGTGTTATTTGTGCAAGCTCAAATTAAACATATGTTTATTAAAGATAGAACAGTGCTTTAATCAGGCTTAAAATTGTTGAAATGGAAAATAATTCTGTGTTGATACAGGGTAAACAGCTTATTAAATACGGAATTGTCACATTTGGACGGCGGTTGCAGCTGAGATTGGTGCTTAGGTGCCGGTCACGAATGCAATCACCAGCGACAGGTTTGTAGCTTTACAGTGGGAGGCGGTAATTATTGGCGTTTTGAAATTTCTCGGTTTTAAAACGTGTTCAAAAAATTATTTGGAGCCTTATTCAAATTCCACAATATCAAGCGTACGCCAGGAAAATTTTAAGGTATAGTGCGATTCGCACTGATGATTTTGGTTTCAGTGTCTCAAACACTGAAACTTGTTGGCGTCAATGTTCGGGATACTGAAGCCAACAAAGCTTCAGTGTTCAGAATAATGAAGCATTTTGATTTCAGTATGCTGAATACTTAAGCTTTATGGCTTCAGTGTCTTGGATACTGAACCTCTTTGGCGTCTGCGTCCGGGATACTGAAACTAACAAGCTTCAGTGTTCAGAATACTGAAGCATTTTGGTTTCAGTGTGCTGAACACTGCAGCTTTTTTGACTACAGTGTCCATCACACTACACCTCAACAGTTACCTGGCGCACGCATGATATTGTGTAAGCGGCGTTAGCAACTGGGACGCTCAGTATTACTGTGAGGCTTAATATGATTATGCGTAAGCTATAAGGCCTAGGTTAGATTAACAGGCTCTTACAGTTTTAACATGGACCACTAAATTTAACAGTTTGTTTTTAAGTGAAGTTTTTTCTGTTTATTGCATTGTTTTTCATAAACAATAATTCGCTGATAAACTCAAAACCTTTTCAAGTCGTGATTGCAAACTTTGTGTAACGAGGCCGTTGTTGAATTCTCGCTCTTAAGCTAACCCGTTGCTCAATTCGTTGAAGCCGGATTAATGCAGTTCAGAAAACGCCAATCAATGTTTAAGTTTAAATTTGAACGTGACATTTGAATTTAAACTGCGTTAAGTCTTCTCCCATACGCCACATTGGGCAAAGTTGGAACTTTAGAAATGTGATAAATTCTATGCAAATGGCGACGGCACAGATTTCTTACATATCAAGAAGTATCTAAAGACATTTGTACAAAAATCTCAAAGGAGGGTGACCCCTAAACCAAGCCACTCGGGGGTTCGCCCTTAGTTCCAACTCTCTAGTGACGCGGTAACTTTCATTATCAGACATGCTGGCGCTTTGGTGTGGAATTTCACACAACGAAGTGTATTGTTATAGCTGTCCACAATTCAAATCCACTTCACCACACAACGTAATTAAACACTAATTGTATTACGTTGCATTGGGTCAGCGTAAATTCGGCTAAATACTATTTTAAATTTAAAATAAAAAGTTCTTTATTGTTTTGAATTTAAATTTGATCCGCCTAGAAATTAATAAAACGATCTCTTGAGAGTTAAAAGGAAAAATTTACCCGAACGCAAGAATGCACACCACTTGAATTGAGAACACATGAGTTTAGGTAAATTAATACAATTTAACACCGAGGCGCCGTTATGTCTAGTGGACAAGGGAAAACACCGCATTTGCATTTTGTGCAGCGTTTGAAGATTAAGTAGCAAATTGTTGAAATCGGTTTGAAATATTTAAAAACACAAGATGATGCCAAAATACCGTCGAACACAAATGTGTAGAAATTTGAACTGTGAACGAAAGTAAAGGGTATAAGTGAACATTGGTGATGTCGCTGTAGTGACTCGACTAAGAGGGCGGGGACAGATATTTATTTGGCCTCTCCAGAGGGTACCCCACTGTTATTCGGTTACGGAATGTTTTTTAACCAGCCCTTCGTTACTGATTTGTATTCGGTATTGCAACTATCCGTTGAATTAAAACGTTATTGTCTTGAATCAAAATTTTGAGTGATAATGCAATGTTTACTTAAAAATACAATTTGGATTAATTGGCATTTATTCAGTCTAATTACGGTTTAGGGACTTTATCCGTTTGCGGACTCTTTTAGTAGGGATACAGATTCCAACTGAATGGGGCTCAAAACTTGGATCCCCCTCTTATTACCCCAAGTTATTCGGGTTACTACAGTATGTCTGCTAAATAATATACATGCAAACTTGCTTCAATGTTCTTCCCTATTTGAAGGGGGGGTCAAAACGTTATTTTATCCAAATTATAGATTTCCATTCAAAACTACGTGTTTTGCCATCTTGAAATAAAAGTCTGACTACCACATTGTTTAGCGTTTATTACCAAGGCAGCATTTGTATGTAATTTCTTTCATTGTTGAGCCATTATAAGTAATGTACCATAATTATAAATGGATTTCGAGGTAATTTGTATTAACATTAATAATTTTGACAAGCATAACATTCAGATATACCTTGAACTGGAACAAATTTTTTATTTTCATAGCATTTATAGAGAATTCTTGATAGAATCAAGGGCGAAACATTTTTCTGCAGGATTGCATCAGAAATCAAAAGGCTTAGGCATTTTTTGCATAGCTTATTCATAGATATATAAGCTCACTTTTACGCTTAGGGTTAGCAATATGCTTATACTACAGTTACGGCCCTGCTCTACAAATTGGTAGATGTTTCAGATATACACTGGTTTGGATCGACTTGATAAACTCTGTATAACTTTGAAGTTAGCTTCTTGTGATTATTGAATTTGTCTCTCAATAAGTATTAACAATGCATAAATAATATCTAAGCTTAAGCCTAGCACGAATCTGAGTCAAAGGCTTAAATCAATTACACCTAAATCCTATGATTGTGTTCTTGACCTGTTCTGTAAATACGCGTACGAACTGTTATCTGTCTCCGGGTTGGCCAGAAGATCGGCTTAGGTTATAGTTAAAAATTTTGCCCTACGTTTCAGCAATTTTGATATATAAAAATTGATTGCGTTTTCACAAATTCCAGGCAGTTGCTTTTTATCAACACAAAGAGAGAGAATTGGTAATTTTTGGTCATTCTGATTAATTGCAGTACATATTAATTCGCTCACAGCTGATTTAATTCAGGGTGAGTTGATTAATTTACTCAGAATGAGTTAAATCAATTCAAAATTCTGTGTTCAGATAGGCCTAATTCAAAGCTTTAGGCTTCTGAGATGATCCAACTCATTCTGAGTTAAAACCCACTCACTGGAATTTAAAGTGTGCGGGAAATTTCTTAAAAGAATCATTTAGAAGCAAATTTTTTGACATTCCTTTATAGAATGTTAAATTAGCAAAATTCAACATCGATTCTAACTGTATCTAGTTTTTGATATCCGGCTTGACTTCGGTATATATATCCCCTGGTGTCACCGGAACTTATAGAATACCTTGCTACGTAATTTGTTATGCTACAACTTTCCTTATTTGCAAAAATGCTAATTTTAAATGGTGTAAATGTTAATAGCGGTGGAGGCCGATGTTACTTTTAGGGCCGGAACAGTAGATTAAGCGGAATCCTAAACCTAAGCCTAAGCCTAAGTGTTGCAAAAACTCTTATACAAACCGACCAGAAACCGGCACGCCCTAAAAAGTATAACATGGGCCGTGGTGGGTATTAAAAATTCTTGTCAAATAGAAATATATATACTAAAATATGAATTAAAGTGGTCAGCTTGTCATTCATAAAGAATAAGAGAAAACGTTTCACGATAGATAGTGTGTATTTCCGGAATTAAAAATGTGTCAAATTCAGTATCCGCTAAACACAGTCGAGTGTCTTTGTTGCTAATTGTATGAACGCTTTAAAATATGTGCACTTAAATGAACAATATTAAATGTAGCAGCAATATTTTAATTGAGTGTTTGCAAATAAAACGAACCATCATACTTTAATATTTCTATTGAAAGCATATTGAAGATTGAACTAAAAGGTGCTATTGAACAAGATCAAGCCAAAACGGTCGCTCCGTTCAATGTATACTGTGGGGGGGAAAAATTTAGGGTTTTACCCATTAACCAGGGGTGATATAGCAGTATTTTGCTGACAAAAATTGTAACTTACCATTTGAGATAAAAGTTTTAGGAAACGTTTTTAGTCAATGTATAGAATAAGGCCTTAGCACGATTATAATCATATTCCTAATCTTAATAAGATTAAGCCTAATACTAAAAGCGTAAGCAAAAAATTAGGCTAAAACATTACTGTACTGCAGTCCCACGGGAAAAATGGTACGCCTTTGATCTTTACATTGGCCAAATTTATTATCGTATAATTAATGACAGAAGGACAGAGCGATTCTGAATATGTGCCCTGGAGTAAAAAACTACAGTCGATGATTAATAGTTGAGGGATAACTCAAGTTGATATTGCGTATGTGTACGGGAAATGGTACAACGAATCTTCATTTGCAAGCAAACCACATTGCTGCACGCGGTTTATATTCTATTGCATTGCTCAAAATTTGAATATATTAATCGCTTCTTACAAACCTGACATACCAATCTTAATTTCTCGTCAGGCTACTGTCTCGGTCGTTGGATGGCAGTCGTTAAAAAGACACAAAACCTTGACCCATGTAAAGGTCAGGACGGAACATTTGACTGTGTGACTGCAATACAGTCGGGCCCGTAGCCAGCTCACCTTGCTAGGGGGTGGACTATAAATTTTTCAGGAGGGGCATTTAAAGGTTTTCAATGACTTACAAGCAAGGTTGAAAATTTTCCAGGGGGGCCAAAATTTTTCCCTGGGGGCTGAGCCTCCGGGCCCCACCACCTTGGCTACGGGCTTGAATAGAGTAAGCTAAAGCTTTAGACTAATTTCTTTATCCCAACAACTATTGTATTTAAAATAACAGGATAGTTTGTAGTCTGAATTAGCAATTCACGGACACGCAGAAAAATTCAATTAAACATAAACATTTTAGGGAGGTACTCAATCTGAGGTTTGGCTTTGCGCCATACAGATCTGCCCGTCTATGAAGTGGCCAACCAATCCGCTCCGTCGTACAATACGCCATAACAAGCCCCCATTTCGATCTAAGCGACACACCCTTAATTATGAGAACACGGCCATTAATTGAAATTCAAAGCCTTTTATACGGTTGCACAATAATATTTCATTTGAAAATTTGTCCTTTTTAAAATTCTCGACATATTTATTCACTGCGTTGACCTTTACTGAACCAAATTGCAGTAAACACAGTTTGCTCATAATCGCTTTCAACTACTAGACGTACAGGCGCCCATTTCTAAATCTAAAATTTCTAGAAAAATACAATTAATACTAGACAGCCAGGCGCCTGTGTCGAATTTCTATCCACGCCTTGCAGTAAAGTAGTCTTGCGTAAATCTACACTTTGTTTTCTAGTGAAACAGTATTACGCTGTTTGCAATTGAGATTAACTTTTATTCCAACATTAATACAAAGAACAATTAATGTCACTAAAAGTACTTGAGTAGAATTGTGTCATATGATGCATTTAAGATTTACAGGCAGGATTCGACATAGGTGCCTTGGTGTCTGGAGGTTTAAAACGGTGAAAATGGGGTTCAACAATTAGGGTTATGTGTTCAACTATATATACATACGTATATATTCAGGGTGCGACCGGATATCAGGTTCCGGCGAAAAATTGCCATCCGACAATTGTATTCTCAGCATATTCCCAATTCTAAGGCTCAGCCTGAAACTTCTGCGTAAAAATAAGTCTACAACTAAACCTAAGCCTAAAGCAAAAATGATAGCCTTAATATCCTAGCCACCTTTATTGTGTAGTACCTAGGAAAAACTGAATGCCCTTAGCAACACGGGCCAAGCAAAAATCCAACTGAGCGGAACGCTACAAAAAGCAGAGATCAATGCAATAGGGTCGTTGTTAAAGTGTTAATGCATCGGCGCGAGATGTTAAAGCTTTGTCACACGTAAACACTTTGGACAGGACAGTTTAAGAAAGAATTGTTTTGATATTTGAATGCTATCTAGTATTACACTTAGAATTAATTATCCGGCTCTGGTTCATCATTTTTTGGTATCCTGTCGCATCCTGAAATTATTTAAATTGTTTAGGTACAGCGTAAATACAGCGTTGAGTAATATTTGGTAAACAAAAAAATGAACCGTGTATTATTTAAATAGGAGCACAATTTTAAAGATAACTAACATTTGTTTTAATTTTAATTTAACCATATATTTTATTAATGATGGGGTTAAAAATTTATATTATCATTTTTTGTTCAATTAACATATTAGGTTATTTACATAAATACCATAAACCAATTGGCCAATGTTACTTTAAGGGGTGTAACAGTAGATTAAGCGCGCATTCCTCAGCCTAAGCCTTAGCGTTGCAAAAATGAGTTTCTAAGCTTAAGCCTAAGCCTAAACAAAAAATGTATTCTAGAATCTGAAACCTACTATTTTATAGACCCACCCGAAACCTGGACGCCCCTTAAAGTAACATGGGCTAAACAATTAATGATATGCTTGTGTAGGTTATACTTAAGCTCATATGTTTAAAAGAAATTTTAGGCTGCGTATAAACGGTTTCGCTTAGGCTTAAATGTAGAGTTGCCCTGTACTCGGCGAGAGTTTTCGAACCTTGCCCGTATTAGGGTTGGAATTATTGGCGGATTGAACGAAATTAAAATTAATACGGTTCATGCCTTTATTGTCAACTGTGTGCATCACTATCACCAGTTGTGACAAATCCTCTAAATATGGTATGGTAGAATTCAATTGGTTTGCCCTCTTTCACTCTAGGCTTGCTACTACTTGAAAGTATTTATTGAGATCCGAAGCTGCTACAGTTTGATAATTTATAATGGCTATTACCAGCTGAAGGTATTTGTTACACACCGTTAAAATAACAAAGCAAGGCCCATATTCTCAAACGCATATTCATCATTTGTTGCATAGTTCGGTCAATGCAAAGAACACGGGCGGAACAGTATTATAAGCTTATTCCTAAGCCTAAGCCCAAGCCTAAGCCTAAACCTAAGCGTAAGAATGAGTTTATGCCTAAGCTTAAGCCAACCAAAAAATTAGTCTAAAGCTTAAGATTACTTTATTCTAGTCACACAGAAAAACGTTCAGCCCCTGATCTTTACTAAGGCCCATAGTTCGAAATTTATAAAGATTTTTCACCAACTGGTAACGGGCAAAGTGTAAACGGATACTAAAAACAACGGCAACGGAAACGAATAATGATTAAACTAAACGGAAGCGGAAGAGAAATAATGAAGTATTTAAGTTTCAAAAATGTTTTATTTTTCTGCCAGCACAATTGAGGTATGCAAATATTCACAAAACTTTGCAAAAATTTTACAGAAAAATAATTGACGGATGCATTGATATTTGAAAGATTTTGGATAAACTTTGTAGCTATAATGTGTATTTCTAACAATTGCAGCATATCCGTAATATAAAAATAGCGAGACATATACGTAATTTATAACTAATTGTGTGCATAAAAACGGTTTTAGCACAAACAGAAACACATATTCAGTTGTACTCTCGGCAACCTGGTGCTACACACTTTCGATTGCCGGCGTAGGCGGCTTCAGGCCAATCACAATTCATCCTTTGCTCGATTGTTTGATGCCAGTTTAGCGGCTGCGTGTCTTCTTGCAGCTCGTGACAGTTTCGTTTTGAGATGCGGTGGCAACCCAGTGTTTTTTGGCTTATTTTGGTTTGTCGAGTTATACTTTGAATCAAGCTTTATACCAAGCTTGTTTTTGATCCGACCATCCTCGTCCGGTTTACCGTAGTCGATCGGCGGAAATTCAGCGCTAACATTCGCTTGTACTTGCTTCATAGCAGCGATTACTTAAAAATGACTGTTTTGTTAGGGTTGCGCTAAATTTCCCGTCCTCGTAAGGCGCAATGCGCCAACATATGGTATCTTACGTGAGTAATTCGCATACGATACCACACCGTGATGCACGGTGACCGACGCGGATAGAAGGCGCCGTACCGTTGACGTACGGTGACGGACGGCGCTGCCGGACGGGTGACAAACGGCGCCGTACGGGCAACGAACGGTTGCGAACGGCGCCGTATGGGTTGTCAGTCTAGATAGGAACCAGGACTTCAGACCTTTAACTAAGCAGCTGGAAAAGCGGGTAACGGGTGGTTTCGAACTAGCGACCTTCTGCGTGTCAGGCAGACGCTGTTACCACTGCGCCACGTAGCCCGCCTCTCCAACAGCATTTTTCATCGACTATATGTGTCGACCGTACAACACAATGTTCATTGCATTTATTGCATATGCACCAGCACAAGTATATCTCACATGCTTACATGGGTCATAGACGGTACCGAATGGAATTAAAATAATTAAAAAGTGTAGTGCAACCGTTACTATGACAGTAGTAAATCTTCTAGGATAATTATTGCTCAGGGGCACTAGTCAAAAATTAGATAAATGGCTAAATCTCTGAAATTTACTGAGATACTAGAAAAAGAGCATTTTTGTTCGGTCTAAAATGTTTAGAATATTTCATTGCAGGTTGGATAACTCGCTAACACTTATTCTCGGCAAGTTTGGCTGCTCTGAAAAAGCTGTTACTTCACACATGTTATACCTCTGCGAAACGATATTCTGGCTTGGCGGCATCTGCTAAACACATTGTTCGTGCGGTTCAATTATGTAGTTTTAGCCCCCCTTCCGCATGATATTCTAAACTTTAAATGCCTTCAAAGACTGTGTTTTACATATTTACTCTAAAATTATTTCCGTTCGGGTTAATTTGCCTTAAAGGTAAACCACTGTCTTTTGTTAATGCTAGTTTCCAACGTCACGACTTGAAGCTCTGTCTAAACTTTAGGCGTAAAGCTAAAGCTTAAGCGTAATGTAAGCCTAAAACGTAAGCCTAAGCCTCAGTCTCTATGTCCCCGAATCTCCCTGTTTTCCACTGGGCTGGCCCCTCCTAATTCACATGAACCAGAAAATTGTCAGCGGATAATGTCGTGTAAGTCCAAGCATAATCCTAAGTATAAGCCTAAGCGTAAGCCTAAGACTCTGAGTCTCTAAGTGTATAAGACTTGCTGTATCCAGTATGCAGGCCCTTCCTAATTGACATGAGCCAGAAATTTGACAGCAGATAAAGTCAGCATAAGTCCAAACATGAACCTAAGCCCAAGCCTAAGACTCCTCAGTCGCTAAGTCCCCCAAGTCTACCTGTCTTCCAGCGGGCTGGCCCGTCCTAATTAACATGGGCCAAAAAATTGGTTATGGCCGCTTAGGCCCAAACGTAAGTCTAGGCGTATACCTATAAGCCCCACCGTCTCTATGTTCCCCAAGTCTTCCTGTCTCCAGCGATCAAACCTCTCTTAGATAACATAAGTCAAAATTTTACCACACAAACCCCGTTCGTCTACACCCACCTCCAAAGACATAATTAGCTTAATTTCTTACGGTTTAGCACAACGTACATGTTTCAACTCTGCTGTAATAAAACGTAAAGTTTTCTTCGTCACTCGGATAATCGCAGATGATATCAGTTAATAATTTTCCAGCTGGATCTGTAAAGAAAAAAGCTGTTTCATCAAGAAACAAAACAACAACAACAACAACAACAAACAACAACAGCAACAACAACAACAACAACTACAACAACAGCAAAAATAACTCAAATGGTCAATCGGTTTAAACTTAAGTTGAATTAGCATTCAAACGTGAACTGAGGCATTTTTAAAATTGTTTACCGATTAAACTATTTCGATATCTTACGTACCACATTCTGTTTCATAATGCAGCCATCTCACCCGCATTTAACGGCAGGGTTTAGGTTTAGGTTTAAGGTTAGGCTTCGTTTTAGGTAACGGTAAGTTTTGGGCTTACGCTTTAGGCTTGGCAGTCAACGACTTAGCTTGCACAGGCTGCTGTACACTTTCTCCCTCGCATTTAAGGTTAGGATTTAGGTTTAGGTTTAGGGTAAGGCTTGCGGTTCGCTTAGGTACGGCAAGATTTGGGTTTAGGCTTAGGTAAGCCTTTTGATAAAGTTAAGCGTATGCATAAAGCTAAGCCTATGACCCTTATGAGTACGCTTAAGATCAGTTTCAGAAATATACAGCTTTCGTTATTCGGAAAGCTGAATTCTAATTATTCACGTTGTACTCGCAAGGACAGCAACTATTCACAAATTGAAATCAAAACATCGGGAATAACACGATGTTTTGATTCCAGCTCGCGGATAATTGCTGTTCTTGCGAGTACAACGTGAATACTTAGATTTCTGATGTTACGTTTAGTTTTTTCCTAATATCACAATATAACAACGTTAAAATTCTAATTATTTATTAGTTTTGATCGCAAGAAAAATAACTGTGCACAAGTTGAAATCATAACATTAGAAATAACCTGATGTTTTCGATTCAACTAGCGGATAATTGCGATCCTTGCTATCGAAACATAAACATTAAGAATTCTGATGTTAAGATTAGTTTTTTCCTAATATCACAATAAAACAAACTTAACATTAGAATTCTAATTGTTCAAGATTTGATTCCATGAATAGCAACTATAAAGAAAGTTGAAACCAAAACATCGGGAATAACCTGTGTTTTGGTTTGAACTCGCGCATAGCTTCTATTTTTGAGATCAAAACGAAAATAATTACAATGCTGACGTTACTTTTAGTTTTTTTCCTTATATCATAATATAGGCTCATGTTACTCTTGGGCGCTGTTTCTAGTGGGTCTCTAAAAGAATAGGTATACATTCTAGACTACATTTTTTGCATAGACTTAGGCTTAGGCACAGGCTTAGGCTTAGGAATACACTTTTGCAACGCTTACGCTTAGGCTTAGGCTTAGGAACAAGCTTAATCTACTGTTACGGCCCTCACAATAGATATAACAAAGTTAACTTACTAACAAAATGAACACGAGGTGTCCGTGGAACCACTTTTGGATTTTGGTCAAATTCCTTAAACCATGGCTCATATCGTGAATCCTGAAACAGTGGCGACCCAGCAACTAATGCGGCATTCATGTTATAATCATTGCAGGTGGGTTACAAAAAAGTGTCCTACACATGATGATAGCAGACCAATACTGTTTCAACGATATGGAGTCGACAAGCAGACAAAATGTTACCCAATAGTCTAATAGCGACAAAATGACATCCAAGCTGCCCCGGTTATAACATAAACTTCAAATAACTTTAGACTGAAACTTTGTCTGCCACCAGGTTGTGCCCTAGATTACTCAAAATAGACAAACGTAAAACACATTGTAAGTAGGCATTTAGATTTGATTTCTTTATCCGTTTCGCCATATATATTTAATATATATTAATGTTTCATGAAAGTTGAATTTTTTAATAAATTTCATAAGTTTTTTGTGATATGGTATATGTTTTATCAAAGTCATGTGCATTATCCATTCAACCGAACAACTGTATCGCTTAACCATCCCGAGACCCCCCCCCGGCTTTGGGTGTATCACTGTTTTGATGCGGATAAGAAAATTACAGACGACGCCGTACTTTCGAACACTGTTAACAACGTTTCTTGTCATGCATGACAGTGTGTTGCGGAAATTGGAACTAATATCTTGAGCTTATTATTCTTGTTGCGGCCGTGTCCGCCTAACCACAGGGCTAAACATAGGGCTGAATATATATTTTAAACTATTCAGAAAGTAACTTCAACGTTCTAAAATAGGTACGCGGAAAAATATTTGCGAAAGTTGTGGGAAAGAAAGGTCAAAAGTAAAAAAGCGGTCCAAGCGAATGTTTCACACGATAAGATCGACCGCCTGGGCGGCCCTTCTGAGAGAAAATCGACGTACGCCGATCGTTCCGTGGGTAAGGACCTGACCCTGGAAAAACCCACACACACGTCCAACTTTTGCTTAGGCTTAGGTTTATTGAGGGTCTTTTCGGTTATTCCTCCTGCTGGCGTTTTCCAAAACATGAACCGATTGACTCACCGATGCAAATACAACGTCATTCGACTCAGCTTTAATCAGCTACATTGCATGGTACATAAAATTTGAAAAAAAAATTAACAGTAGGAGGCGGAACGTTTTGACATATAAAAACGAATTTTTTGATAATTTAAATTTGAGCATGGAATAAACAGAAGTGTTGCTGAGCAATTCAAAACATCGAAAAATTTCGAAATTGAATCCAATTTTGAGCAAACAAAGCCTCTTACCGCAACTGCGACCATATTGAACTTTTTGCTTAGACGCTCAAATTCTTCGCTTTCTTGAAACTGTTTGCCTAATTCTAAAATTTACTAAGACAATAAAACAATTTTCCACATTTCACTTTGTGCTTACCGCTCGAGAGAATTTTCTAACAATATAAGCTTATTGGCTAATGTATAGAACAGAGTCGTAACTGTAATATAAGCATATTCTTAAGCTTCATCCAACGCCTAGGCGTAAGCGTAAGAATAAGTTTATATCTATAAGTCTCAGCGTAAGCTTATAAGCAAAAAATAGCTTAAAGCTACACTATATTGCAGTCCTGCAGAAAAACTTTCTGCCAGTAAATTTGAGATGGGTCAGCTTCGTTATAAAAGAGTGGTTAAATTTTAAACACGTTGACTATCCAAACGCTTTAATATCGTTTACTACAGACATATCAAAGTCTCGTACGCTTCGTTCTTTTGCAAACTTTTATTCGACAATATTTCTTCCAAATTTTACAAATTCTGAGAACTACACATGAATTTTGGAAGCTTTCACTGCAAACAGTGCAAGCATGTGACATTTGTCATTACGACAGTAAAAGTAATCGGTTTATTTGGTGGGCCAATGTAAAGAAGTGTGCCGTAACAGTAGTATAATCATATTCTCTAAGCGCGTAAAAATGAGCTTATACCTAAGCCTAAGCTTAAGCAAAACACTTAGTCTAAAAATCAAGCTTACTCTATTGCAGTCCCGCAGAAAACGTTCCGCCCCGATTTTTCCATGAGCCGTTTGGGGTACGTATCTATTCATGTAAGTTGGTATCTGGCTACTATGGGTTCCAGCAGGTTATGCAAGGGTGTGCAGCTGCACGACTCTTGGGTTCCCTAAGAAATTTGTATGTAGGTGTATGTGTTATAGCCGTCGCACTAATTTAACCATATCGCCAATATGGCTAACCACCACGCCAAATGTCACCGTGGCTAGCCACGGTAACAACGGCTTGTGATTGGTTAAAAATGATTTGGTTAATGATGTTACACTCAAGCCAATATTCAGGTGGGCGCCTTTGTTGGTAACAAGCTATTCAGCAGACATTTGTGAATTATATTATCATACTGGTGGATTCAGTAATTTCCGGTGGGTGATGATTTAAGAATTTGCTGTGGGTGATGATACAAGAAATTCTGGTGGGTGATGATCCAAGATTTTCCGGGGGTGATGATACAAGAATTTCTGGTGGGTGATGATACAAGAATTTCCGGTGGGTGATGATAGACGAATTTCCGGTGGGTGATGATAGACGAATTTCCGGTGAGTGATGATACAAGAATTTGCGGTCGGTGATGATACGGGAATTTCCGGCAAGTGATGATAGTTTTTATGTTACAAAATTTTATTGTTCTGAAGTGAACGTTTAGCAAAAAATTACGTATATACTTTGATATGTCTGTAGTAAAGATATTAAGCTTTGCAGATAAGTGTTTAAAATTTAAACTCTTTAGAAATGAAGCTGACATTCAAATTTACTGGCAGAAGTTTTCTGTAGGTATGAATATAGTGTAGCTTTAAGCTATTTTTTGCTTATAAGCTTAGCTGAGACTTATAATATAAATTATCTTAGCTTAGCTAGGCGTTGGATGAAGCTAAGAATATGCTATATTAAGTTAGACTCTGTCTACATAGAAGTATAGACGGGGCCCCCCCGCCTCCAGTCCCCCCAATTCAAAATCTTTTTCAAACCCCCCCCTTTAATTTTTTTTTCAATTTTATGTACCATGCAATTAGCCTATTAAAGCTAGCTCGAATGACGTTGTATTTGCATCCGTAGCAATGGTTCATGTTTGGAAAACGCCAGCAGGAGGAATAACCGAAAAGACCCTCAATAACCTAAGCCTAAGCAAAAGTTGTACGTGTGTGTGGGTTTTTCCAGGGTCAGGTCCTTACCCACGGAACGATCGGCGTACGTTGATTTTCTCTCAGAAGGGCCGCCCAGGCGGTCGATCTTATCGTGTGAAACATTCGCTTGGACCGCTTTTTTACTTTTGACCTTTCTTTCCCACAACTTTCGCAAATATTTTTCCGCGTACCTATTTTAGAACGTTGAAGTTACTTTCTGAATAGTTTAAAATATATATTCAGCCCTATGTTTAGCCCTGTGGTTAGGCGGACACGGCCGCAACAAGAATAATAAGCTCAAGATATTAGTTCCAATTTCCGCAACACACTGTCATGCATACAAGAAACGTTGTTAACAGTGTTCGAAAGTACGGCGTAGTTGTAATTTTCTTATCCGCATCAAAACAGTGATACACCCAAAGCCGGGGGGGTCTGGGATGGTTAAGCGATACAGTTGTTCGGTTGAATGGATAATGCACATGACTTTGATAAAACATATACCATATCACAAAAAACTTAGAAATTTATTAAAAAATTCAACTTTCATGAAACATTAATATATATTAAATATATATGGCGAAACGGATAAAGAAATCAAATCTAAATGCCTACTTACAATGTGTTTTACGTTTGTCTATTTTGAGTAATCTAGGGCACAACCTGGTGGCAGACAAAGTTTCAGTCTAAAGTTATTTGAAGTTTATGTTATAACCGGGGCAGCTTGGATGTCATTTTGTCGCTATTAGACTATTGGGTAACATTTTGTCTGCTTGTCGACTCCATATCGTTGAAACAGTATTGGTCTGCTATCATCATGTGTAGGACACTTTTTTGTAACCCACCTGCAATGATTATAACATGAATGCCGCATTAGTTGCTGGGTCGCCACTGTTTCAGGATTCACGATATGAGCCATGGTTTAAGGAATTTGACCAAAATCCAAAAGTGGTTCCACGGACACCTCGTGTTCATTTTGTTAGTAAGTTAACTTTGTTATATCTATTGTGAGGGCCGTAACAGTAGATTAAGCTTGTTCCTAAGCCTAAGCCTAAGCGTAAGCGTTGCAAAAGTGTATTCCTAAGCCTAAGCCTGTGCCTAAGCCTAAGTCTATGCAAAAAATGTAGTCTAGAATGTATACCTATTCTTTTAGAGACCCACTAGAAACCGGAGCGGCCCTAAGAGTAACATGAGCCTATATTATGATATAAGGAAAAAAACTAAAAGTAACGTCAGCATTGTAATTATTTTCGTTTTGATCTCAAAAATAGAAGCTATGCGCGAGTTCAAACCAAAACACAGGTTATTCCCGATGTTTTGGTTTCAACTTTCTTTATAGTTGCTATTCATGGAATCAAATCTTGAACAATTAGAATTCTAATGTTAAGTTTGTTTTATTGTGATATTAGGAAAAAACTAATCTTAACATCAGAATTCTTAATGTTTATGTTTCGATAGCAAGGATCGCAATTATCCGCTAGTTGAATCGAAAACATCAGGTTATTTCTAATGTTATGATTTCAACTTGTGCACAGTTATTTTTCTTGCGATCAAAACTAATAAATAATTAGAATTTTAACGTTGTTATATTGTGATATTAGGAAAAAACTAAACGTAACATCAGAAATCTAAGTATTCACGTTGTACTCGCAAGAACAGCAATTATCCGCCGAGCTGGAATCAAAACATCGTGTTATTCCCGATGTTTTGATTTCAATTTGTGAATAGTTGCTGTCCTTGCGAGTACAACGTGAATAATTAGAATTCAGCTTTCCGAATAACGAAAGCTGTATATTTCTGAAACTGATCTTAAGCGTACTCATAAGGGTCATAGGCTTAGCTTTATGCATACGCTTAACTTTATCAAAAGGCTTACCTAAGCCTAAACCCAAATCTTGCCGTACCTAAGCGAACCGCAAGCCTTACCCTAAACCTAAACCTAAATCCTAACCTTAAATGCGAGGAAGAAAGTGTACAGCAGCCTGTGGCAAGCTAAGTCGTTGACTGCCAAGCCTAAAGCGTAAGCCCAAAACTTACCGTTACCTAAAACGAAGCCTAACCTTAAACCTAAACCTAAACCCCCTGGTGGGGCTGATTATGAGTGTGGTACGTAGATGTCGATAGTTTTTGGGGGTATTTTAAATGCGCCTTTTCGCTTTTGTGCGCTTTCTTTTTTTTTTACCGCTCTTGCCCTTTTGTTTTCTTTTTTTTTTTTTTTTTTTTCTTTTTTTTTTCATTTGAGTTATTTTTGCTGTTGTTGTAGTTGTTGTTGTTGTTGTTGTTGTTGCTGTTGTTGTTTGTTGTTGTTGTTGTTGTTTTGTTTCTTGATGAAACAGCTTTTTTCTTTACAGATCCAGCTGGAAAATTATTAACTGATATCATCTGCGATTATCCGAGTGAATGAGAAACTTTACGTTTTATTACAGCAGAGTTGAAACATGTACGTTGTGCTAAACCGTAAGAAATTAAGCTAATTATGTCTTTGGAGGTGGGTGTAGACGAACGGGGTTTGTGTGGTAAAATTTTGACTTATGTTATCTAAGAGAGGTTTGATCGCTGGAGACAGGAAGACTTGGGGAACATAGAGACGGTGGGGCTTATAGGTATACGCCTAGACTTACGTTTGGGCCTAAGCGGCCACAACCTAATTTTTTTGGCCCATGTTAATTAGGACGGGCCAGCCCGCTGAAGACAGGTAGACTTGGGGACTTAGCGACTTAGGAATCCTTAGGCTTGGGCTTAGGTTCATGTTT